>KK502441.1:922474-956408 GCA_000688735.1 Glossina austeni
ATGTTGTCGAATTTGCTGCAAATAAAAATAATATACTCAGCTGACTCTATTGTGTGACACTCATCGTATATATCAGACGACATCCGTCCACCCATCTTTAAATAAACTTTGTCATGTATGATTGCACATAAGTCTGCTCAATCTCCGATGTGGTAAAATTGGCATCAGAACGATGTTTAAATGTCATGAAAGATTGAATTTTATAGAAAAGATGGTTTTCATTAGATCTTTTTTTTTTTTTCTGAGTGAAAGATGATGGATAGGAAAGATTAATTCGCAACCGAATATAATTAATCCCCACACTACGTGCACTGCTTTCAGTACACAGGATATATTAACTTTGTGAGGATGCCTGCGTAGCTCCGAAATGTCTTACGATAGAGCCATCTTTTATTGTCCTCCAGATCAGTTTCTGAATTGATTTAAATTTTCTGTCCATCCAATATCTGCTCATGCACTCGATTTGCAGGTCGCAATTCTGAAGATATTTGGAGGGAATTTGGTACACTGGTCTGTTTTGGGTCAAGAACGAAGGTTGTTAAAAATAGTTTGGATACCACCGTTTTATGGCCATTCTTCGTAATGGTGAAAAATTGGAATCGAATGAACCACGTTTTTGATTCCCCTATCATGTAATCGTTTCTACAAAAGTAAGGCTTTATATGACACAAAGGTTTAATTTTTTTTTTAAATTCCCTTTTCTTTAAATTAAATTTTTTCCAAACACATTCTAGTAATGGGCAACACTGCCATTTAAGCGTGCGAAGGCTTATTCCAGAATAGCTGTTGAAATCCCACCGTTTTTAACCTGTACACAGCCAAATTACTTGAAATTCAAATGCAAAAACGCAAAATGCATATTTTTATACCCGTCATCGAGGAATGATGTCCGTCTGTATAAGGCCTATTATAAGCGTTCTACTGGCCGTAGAAATGAAGCTCTCGACTTCAAATTCTTGAAAATTCTTGTATGGAAGTTGCTATTGAAAATGGGTCAAACTGACACGCCTACAATACTATGTAAAGTGAGAACACCTCTGTTTTTCAAAAGGAATAGAAAATTGTTTTTTTGCGCATTGCTTTTAAGCTACAGCAAATAAATACACAAAAATTTTAACGCATATTTTGTGGGTGATGTTGTAGTGTATGTGCGAAAATGGGAAAAATTAACCACGTCTACCCAATATTATAGTTTATCAATTTTTAAGTTTTTTTTCAATACGTTTACAAACCGCAGAAGCAAACTTTGAAAATCATATAAGGTATACAAATTCTTGGTTAGTTTCAAACTCGGAATGCACCTGAATATGTCTGCTTTAGAAAAGGTCTACTACTTATGTGCAAAAATGGAAAAAATCGGCCATGCCCACACAAAGTTACAAGTGATTATATTTTCTTATTCTTGTTTTTTCGAGGTTTTATGCTTATTACAATTATTTTAAAAATGTTGAAGTTGGCGTTAACAATAAAGGGCATATCATTTATAATTAGGGGCTTTTTATACAAAACAAGTAAGAAAGCAACATCCGGCTATAGTCGAATCATCAATATTTACTGCCTTTGTATTCATAGTTTATAAGTAACGAGTTTTTAAAAGCAGTGCTGTTCTCAGCTTATACTGTATTTTGTTTTTCGCTTTGGCCCATTTTTAGTATCTATTTACTTATAAGAGCTTCCAATTTTTCTTGTCAAATTTGCAGACGATATGTTCATTTATGCAACCGAGAATATGTTTACTATAGACATTACACCGACTGGCAGGGTATGCTTAGATCGATTCTGAATAGATCAACGATATACATATATATATATATATACTTCTTGAAAAAATAAGTACCCCGCCCCCCTCTAACAATGTTAGATAAGCTTGAAACGGAGAGTTGAAATTTATTCATATATCCAATACATTCAAAAACCTATTCCAAATATGACATGAAAAATGGATCCTTTATGATAACATAAAACGATCGAAACAGTGGTTGTCCAACCCCTAAAACAATCCTATCCGTGAGGAAGATGTTATTGTGTATTTGGTGGGATTGTTCCGGTATAGTGCATTACGAATTATTGAAACCTGGGGAAACAGTTACTGCTGACCTGTATTGCCAAAAATTACAACGGTTACAGTCCGTACTCATAGAAAAGAGACCAGCTTTAGTGAAGAGAAAAGGTGTGATACTCCAACAAGATAATGCCCGTCCTCTTGCAGCGAAGATTACTCAAGAGAAAATTAAGCAGTTAGGCTAGGAACTTCTACCGCACCCTCCGTACTCTCCAGACCTAGCACCGTCGGACCACCATCTGTTCAGATCACTGGAGCATTCGTCACGAAATAAAAATTTTAATTTCCTATCCGATGTCCAAACGCATCTTGAGTTATATTTTAAGTCACGCCCACCACACTTTTTCAAGAGGGGGGTTGAACTTTTGCAAGAACGATGGCAACAAGTCATCGCAAACGGCGGTGACTACATAAACAATTAAAAAATGAAAATGTCATTTAAAAAAAAATGTTTTGTCTATGAATGCAAAATAATTGATTAGTTATGGGTCCCCCTAATAAATAAAAAATAAATGGTGATTCGGCCTTACTTGTCCTTTGCTTGAATACCTAGGTGATGATAGAAAGCATTTGTATAGGTTTGAAGTCAATATGTATATTCGGTTCAAAGTTGTAAAGAGACGAACCGACAAATGGACATGCATTAATTAACTTAAAATATCGCGGTGATCAGGAATGTTTATATTCTGGTTTCTATTTTTGAGTGTTTTAAATGAAAGATTTAATCTAGATTACTTTCACATTTTAACGATGGACTTGGAAAGGCACACGTCTAACGCTAAAAGGTGGAGTTTTAATAACTTTACATCACACATGGTAGCTGTATTTTCATCTTTTTATTTTTGTTTAATTTTAAATTTACCAATAAAAGTTTTGCTAATTATCCCCTGTTTTGATTTCAAAGTTGTTACAATTATTTTGTAAATATTTTTGTATTAATTTCGATTTGCGCTGTTTTATTAATACGTCTCATGTCCTCAACAATTTTTATAAGTAACATTATTCCAGCAACAAGTCAACAAGGACTACACATTAGGAGATAACAGTGTATTTTATGTTATTCTATCTCTTCTTATTTATTAAAACAACTTGAAAATATCTATATAACTCAACAGTAAATTATCATTAATTCATTTTTAAACCAAAAAAGGAGATGAAATTCACAAAATTGAATTATCATGAATTCACATTTTGAAAAACATTAAATAATTGGAAACATCAGAATTAAAAGAAATACAAAGAAAAGAAGGATTACAGTCAATTGATCTTTTAATATCCACCACCTTTAATATTGTTTTTAGAAAAATGGAGGTATAAGACCTCAACAAAAAGATGGAGAAAGGTTTTATTGGCAAACTTGTGTGTAACAAGTAAAAGTATATTCCTATGGTTGTTTATATTTTTATGTAGAAAGAGGCGAAGTGGGTAAACCGCAATGGAATTGAAAATTACGAGTTTTTTACCTCGCACTTTATAACTCAGTGGCTTCAGAATTGTAAACAAATTCTATAAAGTACGAAGGTAACTTCAGTCTTTCATTCGATTTGTTAAACAATTTTAGAGCTGTTAATAAGTTGTAAGTTTGCATCACGCATCTTCAAGTTTTGTATAGTTTCAGTCCTCCATTCAGGAGCTTCTCTATAAATCTGAATATATCCTCATGAAAGTGTGACAATGGGAATTTTAATATCGTGTTCATTAAAATAAGATGAGCGCACAGGAAAGCATCGTTAGGTGGACTAATACTCTCTATATAGAATAAGTTCTCTCTTCTAGAGAAAGACTTTAGACAAAGCGATAATTAATTTCAATTAACAATTGTCATTCTCCCGAAAACGTAACCTAATATACAAAACGTAGTTTCACGTACATTAGGCATTCTAAATAGTCTTGACCCTAATAATAGTAGAGGAAGTGTTAATTGACGACAAATGTCACTCACTGCATATAACTACATTGCAATTGCATAAAATTAATATCTTAAGTTATTAGAATTCTGCCTATCACAAGCCGAGTAATTTTTAGATCATTTAATAGATGCTCTTGTTAGACAAATATATTACGCAAAATAAAATTAATATATTATCGCGGTGGCGGATATTAGGCGTGTTTTTCAAATAAAAATTTAAAATCACTACAATATATAATTTTACTGTCTAATGGGTTGATACTTAATTCGAATATCTTGACGCTGATGTGAGTGGACAAACTTAACATGTTGCTTGAAATCCTGAGAATTAGCGAATAAATGCAAACAATATGAACACTGTATAGCTGGATAGCTTCGATATTTTAAGGCAGTGGTCCTGTTCTTGTCATCATTATTAATATTTAAAGTCCTTCTTTCACTTAATTTTAATAAATCATAAAGCCACGAATTCGCGTTGTACTCTACTTGTCGATACGTTTCATTATTTTTAGGCACTTGGTGCTGCTGCTGATGTTGCCGCAGCTTCCGCTGTTGTTTGTATTTTGTGTTGACTGTTACTGCGCTTTTCATCCTCTTGCATCCGTTATTGCAATTTTCATCAAGTTTCGCACAGGGAACCTGAATATATTTACGTTTCTGTTTTTGTTGAGTGTTGTTTAAACACTGTAAAGAGTGATTTTCTAAAATTTTCGCAGTTCGAAAGAGCTTCTGGCATGTTTCACATTTATGAAACTCGTCGTGGACATGATCTTCCAGTAAATGCAAATTGTAAAGTCGAAAGCCCTTAAATTTTTGTGTACAATAGCCGCATGTATAAATTTGAAGGTATACTTGTTTAAGTGGTGGTCTAACTTTAACAATTTTCAACTGCTTCAAATGTTCATTCAGTTGCTTTTCCTTTTCTTTTCGTTTGAGTTTTGTTTTCTTACAATTTTTTTGTATTTTTTGCTGGTCAACTATGGTCATCTTTTTAGTTTCTGTTACTTCATTAAGTCTACGTTTACGCTTGCTTAAAGTTTCTTTGGATTCTATTAGAGCTTTATTAGATGATTGTAATTTTTTGTTACCTTTTGGTTTTTCGTCTTTCCTACGAGGTGAATTGGAACGATGTTGGCCTAAATGACGTAAGTGATGTAAATAACCCACCACCACTTTGCGACACAGTTTACATTCAAAAAAGAACGTTTTACGTTTGTTAAATTGATAAATACGTGCAGTTTGAGCCACCTCCTTTTGTCGGTTGGTGTTCCATCCAAAAGCGCTAACCTGAAACAATTCACGGAGATGCGTTCTGTATTGACTGGGTTGATGAGCGGCTAACAAATGCCGACATAGCGATAAATACTGAGCGCCGCATTTAACTTTACATACGGGACATTTAAGTTGCTTCATAATAGGATCTTTAAGACAACGCGATTCCATTGCATGTTTTTCCAAGATATGTTCTTTGTGTTCCTTATATACCTCATTGATGTGCCCGCATAATTGGCATTCATAAAAAGTGGATCGTTGCATGTAACGCAAACGAATCGTCATTGCACTATCCTGGGGAGCGCGAGGTCTTTCCATGAGTACATGTCCATTGTATTCGCGGTGTTTATATCGCATATGATGAACCAAAGATTGTGCTTTCGGAAAATCTAATTTACACTGAGGACATTTAACAATCAGATGAATAGGTGGATGATTTGTTAAAGCTTCCTGGTCGGCAAGTGTGGCATGGCAATCTGTAGATTCGAAGGCAGGTTTTACAGCTGAAACTCCTGGGGGAACTTGTTTAGCCATCTCCGATGCCTTTTCTGCTTTCATTTTATTGTCGGATTCTGCTTCGGAATCGCTAGAGAGTAAACTAAGGCTGGCTACCAACCGTAATTGTTTACCATCATAACTTCTACGATTTTTTTTTTTAGCCATCGTTCTCGATTCCGGCTCTACCTTACGAAATACAATTTCGTTGCCTCCATCATCAGTTACACCTGTATGTCCTAAATTTAAATTTGGTTGAAAAATTAAAGATTCTTTCAAAGGTATTTGTTGCTGTTGAGTAAGCGCTTTTGCTGGTGACGGTAATGAATCCTCGCCATCCTCCAAATCAATAATTGCTACTATACGATGACCGTGCTTATCAATCATGACTTGGGACGCAGGAATAGGTTCTGATAAAGCTGTTACTAGTTCAGACGTAGAACCATCACCTGCAGGCCGACAACCATTTATTATACTTGTTTCTTCACATTGCGCTCCTTTCGATCTCTCCTGTACTAACTGCTGCTGTTGTTGTTGTAAGTGCTTTTGTTGCTCCATTTTTTGCATAAACAAACTGTATAACATGTCGTCGTCATCAACTATAACGGGTGAATCAGCTCTAGGTCTATTTGTTATGCTTATCCCGGTTATTGAACGATTGTTTGAATTAACCATATCAATCTCTATATCTTCGTCAATATCTTGAACATTATCGTCTAAGCGGTGGAATATTTTCAAACGTTCATCGCAATCCAGACAAATGTTACCCAAAAGAGGCGTTGTACGAAAAAGCTAAAAGTAGCAAACATGAACAGACAGTTCGAAATTAAACCATCCTTAAGGGTACAGCCATATATATGTATATATATTACTCTTTCCATGTACTACGTTTCAAAAAAATGTTTTTTGTGCAACACTTATGACAAACTTACTTTTTTTGAAGCCCTATCATTTTTTCGCCCTTCGGCACCTTGAGCCACAAGCAGTTGCTTTTTATTAATCTGCCTCAATTCTTTCAGTGAATATTTTAGATTCCTTACTGTACGACAAATGCGGCAAAATTGTAATTTACCCATATTATTGCCCGAAGTTTTATAATAAAAAACCATTAACTAACTATAATCATTCTTAAAACCAATAAAAAATTCCCTTGCTAAATTATTAACAAAGGTATTCACGAACTGTCAACTAAGTTAATAATAATGTTTATTTTCAACTCAACAACAAAAACAACAATATATTGATTGTCAAAATAATTGTGAAAAACGCGGGCACTACCATTGCGTGTATTACCATATTTTTGAAATAGCTGAAACGATTACATATCTGCAAGGGACTGACACAATGAAGCGTTATTCCTATTTCCCTTTGTGTTTACCAATGGGTAGTTTTTTACCCTAAAACAAAAATGACGCCTTATTATGTCTGACACCTAAGTGTTGATGATTTTAACTAAATTAAAAACTTTTTTGCAAAATTAAAACTATTTTAATACAATATTACTCGTTAGAGAATGACGTATAAGCTTTAATTTTGTGACTAATACTAAAGAGAGTACTGGTTTTGCTTATAAAAATGTTAATGTAAAGCACAGCGAAAGTTGCTTCATTTATTGGCGTTCATGGCACGAAATTTTTGAATTATCTAAATTAAGTTTGCGTTTTAATATATTTAATATATGCAATATTATTGTTCTGCACTGTACAGTCTACACCAACTTAAATTTTCTCCTGACTTTGGATTGGAATCAAATGGTAAGCAATTATTTCCGATATTCAAAAACAGCTCATGATATAATTAATTTTTATGGGATTGACGCACAACTAAACGGCTTAGTAAATAAGAGTCCCCCTGCTATTACTTGTAAAAGCTTTTTCAAGAATTATTAGAGAAAACCCAGCGCATTGTATTCCAGCCAGATTTCCAGCATAATTTAAACTTAATTTGTTTTTTGGTGTACACCAAAAATTGTGATAAGGGTCCCGCTCAGTGATCTAGTAAAGCAAAGTTTGCTTTTGAGTGTAGAAAGACCTTAACGTGAGCTTCTTAGAATTATAAATACTAAAGTATTGAATGTACAGTCAAGTTTTAACGCTTTCAGTGATGTAAAGTTAATGAAAACTATGTAACATATCCTAGAGGCCACATTACATACGTGATTTGAAATTACCCTACAAAGGTAATGTGTTATTAAAATGTGGTGAATGTCAGCGCCCAGCCAATGCAAGGATTTAAGTTTGTTCGAAAGCAATATAACCATATCTTCTTCTTCTTCAAGAATGGAAAAAAACGGTTAGAAAAGCCAAGGGAAGTCACCGGGCCCAACCAATCGAAGAGTTGTGTACAAATGGCAACACAATACCCTTTTGGAAGTTTTTGAATGGACATCGCATTACAAAAAGGAAATATAAACACCCCATTTGGAATGAAGTGAATAACAAACCATACCTAGAATGGCTGAAAGGCCAAAATAAATGCTCTCACTTAACTTTCAGGTGGAAGACATCTCTGCATTTTCATTGGAAGGACTTTTACATATCCTTAAACTGAAAAATAAGTGTTCAGCAGCGGGTCATGATGGCATTAAATACGAAATGGTAAAGGTTCTCTACGTTTCAAACCTTTCAGCTCTGCTTTCTGCAATAAACGATCGCTGGACGACTAACTCTTTTCCTACAGGTTGTCGTGCAATTAAAATTAGACCTGTTTCTAAAGCTGAAAAATATTATGAATATTATCATCCATCTTCGTTGAACTTCTGGCCATCAGATAAGCAATCCTCTTTGCAATAGAGAACAAATTTAATAAATTTGCATGTTTCTCTGACAGCAAATCTGCTTTGATGCTAATCAAGAACAAGGATCCATACAACATGTACGTTTTTGAAATTTACGGCCTCTTAAAAGACCCAAGCATTGAAGAATTGCATCTAATCTGGAACCAAGGTCACAGTGGTTTTGGTATCAATGAAAAAGCTGACTTTTATGCACGTGAAGCCCGGTTTGATGGTACGGTCTTGTCCATAAACTACCCCCCGAGCGAGGCTCATCTGTTAATCAAAAAACTTTTCGTAAAACAATGGAAAGATGAGTATCATGGCTTAGCCAGAGAAAAAAGTAACCGGCCTTTTTACAGAATCTACCCTTTCCTGACACCTACACTTCTACCAAAAGGAAAATTTACAACATGGGAATTTAAAGTACTTCGTAGGCTTATGTTTAATTACGCTTATGACAATGTATATATTATTTTATTTTTATTTTATTTTATTTTATTTTATTTTATTTTAACTACTTATACAAGAAATTCAACTAAATTTAGCAGTCGAATTCAACTACAACTACGGAAAAGGAAGAACACAGTTTCATAGCATCAGCATACATTACGATCTGGTTAGATTTAATCACCGAAGGCAAATCATGAATGTATAGATTAAGCAAAATGGGTCCTAAGTGGCTGCCTTGAGGTACGCTTGACCTAACGGGGAATTGATATGAGGTGATGAAGTTAAACAAAACCCTGAAAGACTTATTACGCAGATATCCATTTCACTAAATGGGATGGGAAGCCAGAAGCTTGGAGTATAAATTTATTACGGTTAACCAAACCAAACACTTTGCTAAAATCAGTATATATGGCATCAGCGCGAGAGCCACTAGAAAAGTAAACTCATGACAAGTAAACTCTAATAGATTGGTGACGGCAGATCTTCCTTTTTGAAAGCCATTTTGGAGTGGAGAAATATATGACTTGATGGCAAAGGCCAGATGCTGAGTCACAATTCTCTCGAATAGTTTAGGGAAGACACTCAACTTGGCGATGCCTCTATAGTTCTCAGCAAGTTGTCTACTCCAGCTTTTGTGAACAAGAATAAGAAAACTACTCTTCCAAAACAAAGGAGTTTTCAGTTGAGGAGAATATAGAAGGGATAACCACACTTGCATGAGCTGCTTGTACGACTTGCCCAGTTTGGTGACCAGCGTTCACACTCGAACAGCCAGGGGGAGAGGACGATTTATTAATCTCTTTATTAGTTTTAGGCGATGACGCCAGAGTAGAGTGAGTGACGCTACTGGGAGGAGATACCCTTGCCACTTCAGCATAGCTCAAACCAGAAGGATTTCCCGGTTTATTTGTAACTTTTTTGTTACCGACCGGCTCAACGATGGCACAAACGCTGACGTTCTGTGTACACACTGGGGAAGCGCTAACTTGTACCAACGAATCAGACTTAGGAGAGTTCAGAGGTCACGAACTACACGCTACGCTACGACTTGTAGCTTTGCTAGCTGGGGAAGAAGATGAGTGCTCAATATAACGACACTCATCAAACTTAGGCTTATTTATTTCAAACTTCTCCCATAAGGAGCCAAGATTTTTGCTCAAATCTGAGAAACAATTTCTCGTCTCCGTGAAGAGTTTGTAGAAATCCATGTCTCGCTTCCTACAGTCAGGACATTGCCATCGCAATCCTTTTGAGGGATCCAAGACTGTATCTGCCGCACGGCCATTAAGACCAGCACACTTTGCATGGCAAAACCGTTCGCAAAGCCAGCACGAGATGAATCGTTCAGATTCTGGGTCAGTTTTCACACGACATGGTGGAAATAAGCAATCCAGGTCCAGTGAAACACGACAGAAGCAGATTGTGAAGAAAAACAAAATAAAAAACTAAAAGGTTCCACGACACAAAAATTGTCAGCAAATTAAACCAAACTTCTCACTTTCGTTGACACTGTAAATATAGAGCGAAAGCAAGAAAAACGGCAAACACAGATTAAGAGAAAAAAGAGGGACTTTTACCAAGAGCTCTAATTGTTGATTGTACAAAACTACATTGAGTTTCCCGTAAAAGATTAATATGTTTCATATAAATTAAATTGAACAATTTATTCTAATGAAGATTGCAATATATTATTCCCGAATAAAGCAAAAAAAGCTAAGATATACAATAAGAAATTGAAACATTTCTTGCACAGAATTAAAACGCGACCATAACGCACACGCAAAGTTGCCAAACTCCGTTAAAAATGATCAAAGTCTCCTCCATTGATAGTTGCGAGGAATGTGACACTATTGAGTCTGCCGAACATCTAATCTTTGACTGCAGGAGGTTTGACATCCCTAGATAGTCTTTTAGTATATTTAGCTTATATATCAATTTATATGAAATTTCTCGTACTAGAAATTTTACGCATCTTAAGCAACTAACTACCTTTATCAAATCACCTTCTAATCTTCTATACTCATAATTTTGTCTACAAACACAGATCACTTATACTTTTTTTTTCTCCGGCATTCTTAGCCGGAATTTCGAATTTACAGTACCTTACGGAAGCCTATGGGAATAACCGCGGAGCAGAACATCTCCAACAAGAAAGAGAGTTTAACAAGCTTAACCAAAAAAAAAAAAACCGGTTGTCCCACGTTTCGTAAAATCACAATTATATCATCAATGTTTTTTTGTTTAAGTTACTGGATTATGGGTCTAAATTAATTTAAACAGGAATAATCCATATCGGAACAAACAAAAGAAAAAAAAAATAGGTCTTCACCTATCGCATTCTTTACGTGCGGAATTTGAATCGATGTTAAACTAGGCATCGGGAATAATTCTAGCTATATCAATTACGACGTCAAGTAAACTGATGCTGACGAGTTTCGTATATGGACATTATGGGATATTGCCGAGGGCGCATTTAGTATTTGAACTTTTTTTTGTTTGTTAATAGCAGCACGCATTGTCTACGTCAAATGGAAGTACCGCCACATTGGTATTAACTCTGCACCGAGCATGAGGTGGATCCACGAGAACTTCACTGTTCTTATATTTTTTATTCCCTACTTTGAATTCGATCGAAGGACTTGTACGTTAGGAAAATTAAAATGAGTAACAAAACGAAAAAAAGTTATTGATAAAACCAACGATGACTATCTGGACGCTTCTATACATATAGACGAACGTTGTTACTCTCGGTGTTAACGATATCATATCCACATTTCTCATCCTAACATTTATTGATTGGAAAGGTGTTGGGTGGTGTTTGCTTTATTGAAAAAGTATTTGCTTTATCACCTAAACTTTGTAATACTCTCGACCATTCAATGTTGACGATAATGCGGAAACAAACATAATATGCCAATATTTTGCAGAAACCGAAACCTTGAGCAAATCCTCTCAGAATTTGGTTAAAATATTGACTCAAATAGAAACGGTGCTGGAATACAGTACTACCTAAACAGTAGTTTGAATTACATGGCGGTTTGGATCGTGTCATTACGCTTTCCAAGCGAAACCAGGTTGTATGAAAGCATGTAGAGATTGCCTATTAACGTATTTGAATGCGTTATCTTGCGTTTCCAAGCCTAGTGTACGAGACAGTAGTGTACACACAGTTCCAAAAAGAATACTGACGAATATCAATAAATATCGATAACATGTGAAGTTGCAAATTAAAAAAATTAACCGTAGAATCGCGGGTTGAAACATGTCCCAAAAAAAACTACGAGATAATGAGTGTGATCTTTTTTAATTCAGAAATACATAGTAGGTATTTTGCATTTGCTGTTGCATAGAGTAAAAAAGTATTCGCGAGGTTAGAAGAAGAACTACTGCATACATGGCAAACAAAGATAAAATGAAGCTAGATTATGGAAATAATAAAAGGAGCGAGAGAAAAATGAATGTGTAATTTGCACAAGTTGGTTTTTATAAGTATGTAAATAATTATTTTTGTACAAAATTTGAAAATTACATATATTTGTTTGTTTGAGTTAAAATTCGTCCATTATCATCGAATCTGCTAAAAATTTTTTGTAAATATTCATGAAATGTGCAACGAACGCTTCTAAATGGAAAATATATTTGGACCCATTTTGCATGCGGTGCTCATATAAGCTGGCGTACTGTAATACCTTTGCCTTAATGCTCATGTCAGAATTGCATACCAGATCTTTCGCCAAACCTTGAAAAATTACATCCGGAGGCACACCCTGAGCCAAAAGCTCATACAAACGATCTCGGATTTTTTCCAATTTGGCCGGTGTTTGCTCTGTTATAATTTGGTTAGCCGTTTCACGCAAATAAGTCTTCCAATCCAGGTCAACTATTTCCTGTTGAACAGTAAACGGATATTGTTGCACTTTACAAGTTTCAAGCATAAGTATGGCTAAGCGTAAATTTCGCTCTGATTTTTGAACTACACGCTTGGCTAATTCACTAGGCAACACAACGCCCTCTTTTTTGCTAATATTCTGTAAAATTGTTACCATTTCGTCCGGTCTTGGGGCCGCTACACGTATACCCAAGCATCTGGACCTTATAGCCGGTATAATCCTAGAGGTCGAATTTACAGACAAAATAATACGGCAAGTGGCTACATATTTCTCCATGGTGCGGCGTAAAGCATGTTGAGCGTCTTTGGTTAGTTCATCGACTTCGGACAAGACGATTATTTTAAACTCTCTTTGACCGTTGGGGTCTATTTGATGAACTTGAGCCACTTGTTTAATCAAATCAATTATAACTACACGATCGTAAATGCCAGCGTCAGAGGGATTAACCTCCAAGTGATAATTACTACCAATAGTCATAATGGCAATTTTACGATTGGAGGCCGTAGCAAAGGTCATAATTTCATTTCGAAGGCGCTCTACGCCTGCTCCATATAGTTCCCTTAGAAGGCACATAATTCTTGTCTTTTTACCAGCACCTGATGGCCCATAAAACATTAGATGAGGAAAATCTCCCTGTTGACACAAATTCCGCAAATTTTCCGCTTGATTCTGGAAATTAATTCACCTTGGTTTAGAAGTGAAAATGCGAATAATAAAATCTTACTTTATGATAATCCAAACGTGATAATTCACGTGGGCGATGCTTGTCTACCCATAAGGCCATTGCGACTTTTTTGCGTGAACTAAGGATTTCACTTTTCTTGTGCTCAGAAGAAAAAAATGAGAAATATAGTGCAACACAATGGTTGCGCTATGCGTTTTGCGTGGCTCATGAACTGTCAAAATAAAGTTGATCGTCTTTACTTGAATGTAGTGAACATGTGGTTGCGTTAAGTTGTGCGTTAACGCGAGTTTTTGACAAGCAAAACGCCAGCACCGTAAAAAACAACCAGAAGAAATTTATCTAAATAATAGCTAAAGTAGACTAAATAAATCGCAAAAAAGAAAATATATTATATTTTGTTTTTCATCATAAACGAATACTACTACATTCCGGTACTGCAAACGAATGCTATATTTTGTTGCTGTATCATATATGTGAATGCTATACTTCATCTTTGCTTTATTGTAAAAGAAAATTCATGTTTTCATTACATTTATATTTCAGTAAATTTTTTTTTAAATAAACTTTATTATCACTAAATTGGGTTGTTTTGCGTAGCGACCCGTTATACATTTTCACAAAATTACGTAGGACAACGGTGTCCTTGGATATTAGTGCCTGTGATGATTTGTTTCAGGCAGCTCTAGTCGATTTTGGACCAAACGTCTACCTAACTCCGAATCATAAGCGACAATGAATTGGATGATCATCTCTCAGGGAATCTAATCATGTAGGCAAATATGCTGGCGATCGTCTGGTTGTAGATAAACAGTTGTAAATGAAAAATATAAACAGCTGTTAGAAAATAAATTATTAATTCAAAAACTTGAGAGAATTTAAATAGAAATAAAGTGTGCACGAAATTACATTTTTGAATTGTAAAAAAAAGAAAAAAAATTGGCAAGAGTATAATTTTTTTTTTAAATATCGTGCTAAATTAAGTAGATTTATATAGAAGTTACGCGTTTCCAAAGCAAAGATGTGTATAAAGATCAGTGTTTATATTATTAAGTATTCCGAATATCTAACTACAGCTTTTGAACATTTCTTTAGATCGTTGGCGTATTGTGCATAAAGAGCGAAAGAGCTGCTGCAGCCCAAAGAAGCTGCGAAAAATCGCCAACATTTGAGTGGCGCTGCACAACGTTTGCGTCCACTACAAAGTGGACAGAAATCATCCGAATTCTCCAGCACTCTAGGTGTCCTATGAAGATGATGGGGTTGATGTTTGTGTGGAGGCACCGCAATTGAGGCACTTGGGTGAACAGTTAAAGGATTAATGGCACGAAATTTATAGATATAGCAATCTTCAAAATAGGAAATGTACACAAAAATTAAATAAATACCGACAGTGAATCTTTTTATATGTTGGATCGTCTTTTTATTTCTTCATATATGGGTATAAAAGAAAAAGAGATTTGGCATACAGGAATGGAAGAGAAAAAACAATAATATGATGAAGAAGGCATTATATATATGAATTAATTACTATCAAAGAACTATTAACATTCATTTTTATGGAAAGTCTATAAAAGAGAATGTATATAATTATATACATAATCAACTTCATCTGCAATAAGAAACGTACAAATTTAAATAGTGGATTTAACTTTATCACTTTTTTCACTTGTCAAATTCTACATAATTTTCTATTTATTTCATTTTGCATATTTGTTATTATATGTAGAATGTTTATACAAAACAAATAAACGTTAGTTTAGGTCTTATTTTTTACGCTTCTCTTAGTTATTATTGCATTGAAGTGGAAAATTTGGGGAGAAATTTTGGGAAGCATGGAAAAGCTAGCAACAATGGTGACTGATTAGTCTCTTGAAGACAATCAATTGTCTTCTAAAAAACCAGACGACGAATACAGCGATGATCGCCTATTTACGTAATTAATCCCCATGGAGCGCATTTGGTGACAAACACTTGCAAAATTTGGTAACATGATTAGATTTTATCGGTGACTATCACCATTATTGGTGAGTATATTATTACTCCCCAGAATACGAAATTTGACACAAAGGGACAGCAACGATGACAGGCATCCATAAGCATACATTTTTGATATAGGAGATTAATAGCGGCAGTTTTACCGGAAAGTGTAAGCAAAACATACCTCTTTAGAAAAAAAAATAAAGAAGTATAGAGAATAATAAACGCAAGCAGCAAATTTGTAAAAACAAAACGATAAGAAAATATATCAATTTCGATACATTTTTGTAAATTAATTTATGCATAATTTAGAAACTATCATTTACCATTCTCTAAAAAATAATTTGATGAGTATATTTCAATTTCAATCTATTTAATTTATTGTTTGTTTTTAATTTCTTACAAAATAATGCATACTAAAAACCCAAATTGCAAATCACTTAATATAAGAAAAATTTACATTAGTGTAAGGTAAACATAAGTAAGATAAATATTTTCTAAATTTAGAATAAATTGTCTTTCCTTCTTTTTGTGCGTTGTCTTCTTTTTGTTTTATTTTGATGTATATAAGCAAAACCATATGATTTGCTAATTCCCATATAGTGCAGTAAATCCCTAAAAGGGTAGACACAACAAGGCGAATGCCTATTTTCAGGTTGGATTTCCATTTGGCCGACTTTTTACAAAACTTTACGTGGTTTGAGAAATCATATGATTTTGCATGTATATAGACATATACAACCAAAAGAGTTAAAACCACAAGAAGAAATAATAATTGTTTTATTAAAATTTTAAAGTTATTTATGTAATTTTGTTACCTTACACTAATGTGAACCTTTTTTTTTATATTATGTGAATTGAAATTTGGGTTTATACTATGCATTACATACTTGGGAGGTTTTAACCTGAAAGCGAAAATGAGGTCTAATTGTGTCAGCCCCATAAGGCCCCAAATACTTAAACAATTTAATCGCCTACTTTACCAAACGACTTGATGAGGGAAAATAAGATCTATGTTTTTTTGCCCTTCAACGCAAATAAAATAAAAAAGTATGACTATAAGAGGTGGCAGAGTTCTATTTGCTAAAAGTGGTTATTGTTTTTAATCAAGAGAAGAAGAAGAGCTTTATTTTTCAGTACAAGTGTTTTGATTGATTGATAACGTTGAAGAAACGCTATAGAAATTGTAATAAGAAGAAGTATATTTTTCTAAAAATGGCCCTTAGCAGTAAAAACATGAAATATTCAAATTTAATATGTTTACCCGGACAACGTCTATGTTTGTCAGATGAAAAGACCGCTGCTGGTCACGGTACGTATGAACGTAAAGGTTACATTTATGCTACGTTGGCAGGGAGTGTTATTATAAAGGAAAAGGATAGCGTAAGTTTTTGTCTAAAAGTCGCTATTTTATTATTTATTGAATTATCTTTACTTAGTGCAAAATTATTGAAGTGCAAGGTGCTGGTAATCGCACTATTGTGCCGCTGGCCGGTGACGTCGTGGCTGCACGTGTTTTGCAAGTAAATCAGCGTTTTGCCAAGTGTTCTATACAAAGCATAGGGGCGCATGTATTAGACCAAAGCTATCGTGCTGTGCTACGTAGAGAAGATGTACGAGCTACTGAAAAGGATCGTGTGGAAATGTATAAATGTTATCGACCAGGTGACCTAATATTAGCCAAAGTGGTATGTATATTATTTAGATATATAAACGTGTCCACTTGATGATTTGAAGTGTTTATAAGTTACCACGAATTGAGTTATCCTGCTATGAATTGAGTACCGCTGAAAATGAGTTGGGTGTAGTTGTCGCGGTGGCTAGCGAAGGTGGAACTGAGGTGGCTCCTATGGTACCCATAAGCTGGACGGAAATGCAGTGTCCCAATACATTGGTTAAAGAGCCCCGCAAAGTAGCTAAGATTGTGTCCGCTAGTGCATTAAAAAGTCAAAACAATGGTAATTTTGCGAACGCCAAGTAAAAGCTCGTTTCTTTATACATTTATGCATGCATAAATGGGATTGTTTATATTATTCCCTTCATTAAAGTAAATTCGGTCATGAAATTATCATCTAAGTGCTTAACTGAAGTACTTTCAGCTCTCTCGTATAAGTGCGCTAGATTTTTCGGTTCCCCTTGATCACGTTCGAATTTAATATAATTGATCCATACTTGGGAATTAGTTTTACCAAAGTAATGCGTAGCATTTTTATTATATTCGACTATTGAGACTTGTCTATGCGAAACTATACGTATATATTTATATATATATATATATATATATATATATATATAAAATTAGGAATATATATAAACATTTATTAGCGTTACAAACTACTTTTAGCCTATCACTGACAAGGCTTTGCTATCTTCATCGGTGGTTTTCCGATGCAATTCCAAACAAGAGGGTGCATTTTATTTTATTCGTTATATCCCCTTCGAGTCCCATGCAAGGTCGACGTGCCAGATATATATTCGAAATATTCTGCTCTGAATGGAGAAAATTTTAAACTTAACTCCATGGCGGCAACCTTGAAAAGCTTTAACAAGTCCTCGTTAACTCCGCTAGAACGAGTTCTAAAAGAAGTAATGGCCGTACATCAAATTGATACAGAAGTTGCAGATTCCAATTGATGTTCGGGTTTACGAAATATTTTAAAAAACTTTATCATTAGTCTCTGTCATATACGCAGTCGTCCACATTTAATAGTTTAGCAAAGTTTTCTTCAAATATGTTGCTTCTGTTAACATTTTAATGGCGTTTTCTACTCTAGCGCCTTTTAGTAACATTTTTATGTAAGAATAGTGATGATTCCCGTTCATAAGTTTAAAGGTGTGCCCTTTTTTGAATGCAATTGATAGACATTTACATTTTAGAAAAGGTTGATTTGTTAAATCTTGATTCAATTTCAATATTGCATTGATAAAATTTGAATACATTATGGCTGTGGGTATATTGCGAACACCTACTTGATAAACGTGCACGCATAGCTCGATGTGTTGTTTTAAAGTACGTACTTGTCATATGGATTACCCTTTAGAAAACACTGTCTTCTCTCTATCTTCGCTTCTTAAACCCTTTTCAGCACCATCCGGTTCAAGGATTGGCTTTTGTGGAATATTTTCTGTCATTGTTGTTGATGATATTAAAGACACGGATTTTAAGTCAATCATAGTAAGGCTTTGCGGTTCTCTTTGAGCTAAGACGTCCCAAACAGGTGAAAAAGGTGATATTCAAAGCAAAAAGAATTGGGGTGTCTAAGAAGAGTACGGAAAAATATCTCCCTAACCTTTTGTATATTAGCGAAGTTTTCATGGACCCAAATGCCAGCATTACAGCACACTGCTGGGTTATCCCCATGGTACTGCGTAAACTACGGAATTTTAAAGAAAATCTCTATCATGCCTTGTATTGGTAAGTTACCGCTAACATTTGCTAATATATACCAGTTACTTCATGAGGTAGGATTTTTTGGGAAACAAAATTATCCCATAGTCTTTCTGCTTGAGGACAAAACCGTAATCCTTTTCAGTAGAGTTTTATGACTTGACTTTTTTCTTTTTTTGTCATCTATTTATATATTAATTTCTCATGGTGTTTGAAATCAGTACAGTCTGTCACGGGTCTTCGACTCTGAAATATCCTGTTCAGCAAGTTCTCACGTTTGCGTTTGGGTTCACGTATTTGGTCCGGTCAAATGCCCAATGGCTTCGTTTGTTCATATTCGGACAAAAGCCGTTCACGAATTTTTGCAACATATTCAGCCATTTTCTAAAGCTTTTAATTCATGTTCCTCCCGAAAATTTAGTCGCAAATCTATAATAACACGCTTTTGCTTGTTTTTACTTTTGTTTATAAACTCAAAGGGCGGTTAAAACAGAGATGCTATTGCTTAACACGTCGCCCTTGTGTACGTTACAACATTAAGTAAGGTATGTTTAAAATGACAGGATGGGCTCATCTTAACAGCGCTTATAATAGGGTTGTTTTTAGTGAATCAGGAATGGTTCCCTAGCTTCCGGTGAAATTGCTCAAAAAATAAAGATTAAGTCATATAAAAAATGTTAAAACAATCACCACAAAATCGTAACTTGAAATACATGAAGCCGTCTCTCTGCTTATGTGCCAAATTAGTGTTCTGTGTAGCAATATTGAAATCGAGTTTATATTCTTCATTGGTAAACAAAGTTTCATCTGCGTTTCCTGTTGTGTTTTATTCAGCTGCTTCGGTTTGCAATTTCGGGCGAAATTATCTGGCTTACCACATTTAAAAATGTTTGATATGTTTCACATGCCCATTCTCTAAACTTTGCTACTCATTTTTAAAATGATCGTGCGCCTAATGTAACGTAACATGATTAATGAGTTCCTCTCCATACCAGGTACTCTGTTGATCACAATCCTTTGATCTAATGGGGGTCACATGTGAAGAGTCATTCCATTGTTAACTATTTCAGGTCGGTGACTCTGCGGGTCTTACTTGTTTCCATATATCCACATTCACTTATGTTTTACATCTCACGATTTCAGTTATTGTAACACGCTCTTCATATTTTAAGTTATTAATTAAGTATTATCATACTTAATATCAATTCAACTAGTATATTCTGTTGGCACGTTCCCGTCTGTTCGATTTATACTCGTAATATTTACTCTAACATGATCGAATCGTCTACAATAGCCTGCAACAACGATACGGCATTCTAACTTGGGGACTCGAAACGGGTTCTCGACTTTAGTCTTCATATAATAGTGTCAGTTCTCCATTATAACGTCATTCGATGAATATTTTGTTCGCGTGTAGATAAACTGTGCAGCTAAATTCGTTTTCGTATTTGTGCGAACGTTATTTATAATGAATTTCTTCTCGTATTGTTTATCCGATATTGTTAAGATCAGCTTGACTAAGCAATTCTCTGTCTGTATTGTATATCCTGTTTTTTTTAATTCAGACATTGCCTTATCCTTTTAAATTAAGAGACACGTTCATTTCCGCATCCAGATGTGTAAGAGACGATTCTCTGTCTAAAACAATCGTATTCACATTCTTTTTTTCTTTGTATATAAAAGTGGAGTGGATCAGGCGTGTAAATAATAAGACCTACAGCGTGTCTCATTAATGTTGGGTTTTTTCGCTTGACAAAAAGTAAACGTTTGTTGAACCTAGCTCATTGTCCATACTAGGCGTAAGCCGTTGGAACCTCAGACTAGAATTTGCCACGGAAAACGCCCAATTCTGAGTGGAATGACCTTGCTGATGAGAGCAAATATAATGGAAAAAATGAACTTAAAAACGTCTTTTCCTATTACGTTCTTGTACCAATGGCTTACAGCGAGCACGGCAATGGTTATTTTATAGTTCGGTATGCATTGATCCAATAGGGTCTGAAAATTGGTGTTTATGGATGGAAGGAAAATTTGGAAGAAACTACAGACAAACTTGGTATTTTGAAAACATTTAACTTCAACAAAGGCACCGACCTCGAGCCTAAGTTCCGCTTAGTTCAAGAATGGCTCTTATATAACTGCTCCAAAGTGTTCCACACTCTTCCCCAATCACAAGATATGGACCCCACAAAAATATGTGGGATAAATTAGATCGGCGTGTGCGAAAACATTCCATGTCTTCCGTCCAAGACGTGAAAAATAGACTACAAGAAGAATAGAGTAAGATTCCTATT
This sequence comes from Glossina austeni, assembly GCA_000688735.1. Classification (NCBI taxonomy): domain Eukaryota; kingdom Metazoa; phylum Arthropoda; class Insecta; order Diptera; family Glossinidae; genus Glossina; species Glossina austeni. The sequence goes on from KK502441.1 coordinate 943,673, forward strand.
TTCTACACAAGAAAAATTATACAAAATATGTCAAACCGTTTAAATGACATTATTAAGCAAAAAGGACACGCCACCGAATATTAATTTTTAATAATATGCTGTTTTTTATCTAACTCTACATCTCTCACTTGTTTCCATATATCCTCATTCACTTATGTTCTACATCTCATGATTTGAGTTATTCTATTCTATAAAATCTTTTAAAAATACTATTAGACCAGACAAAAAATGTAATTATAATTATGATAACTTAAAAAGAGAAGTCACCAATTTTAATAAAGGCAGCTGGCTGCTTAAGATGAGTTTTATTGCGATCACAAAAGAATTCATATAGATTATTATAAATACCGAAAATTTCAAATAAATATTTAATGTTGTCGAATTTGCTGCACATAAAAATAATATACTCAGCTGACTCTTTTGTGTGACACTTATCGTATATATCAGATGACACCCGTCCACCCATCTTTAAATAAACTTTGTCATGTGTGATTGCACATGAGTCTGCTGAGCACCTCAATCTCCGATGTGGTAAAATTGGCATCAGAACGATGTTTAAATGTTATGAAAGAATGAATTTTATAGAAAAGACGGTTTTCATTTGATCTTGCTATGTTCAGATACTTGTCTTTTCAGTCTTGTATGATGTTATTTGGAATCAAGCCGAAGGTGACACGCAGCTATATCAGAAATGGTTAACATATTACGGATTTCAAATACATACACATTGTGAGAATCGTTTTTTCCAATTAGTTCCGACGAGTAATTAAGTACCGCGAAACAGAAAATTCTTTTTCATGCTCACTATTGGCACCAAAGTATCAAGATCTATTTTACACTTACTTTGTACACAGTTTCAGACTGGGACACTGTTGATTTTGTGGATAATAAGAAAAAATTTTAAATAACTTGCTTAGCTCGATACTTCTTAAAAGAACGGCCTGATGATTTTGACTTTCAGAATTTCTTTAGCTATCAGAAGTAAAGCCCTCTCAGAAACCGGCAGTTCAGCAGATATGACTCTAAGGAGGGGACCGGTGTGGAGGTGGTGAGACCCGTGCATCATCTTAGCAGATTGTCTTGAAATGTCTGTAGTCTTTTTGGTAACATAGTCAACATAGTCAAAGGTTACAAGTGATGGGGAGGAAAAATTCTATTTTTGAGCGGATAAATGATTTGTACATTGTGAGTGCTTTTCTTGCGGAAAGCTCCATACGAAAGCAAGTCATCAGATTGAGGATGTTAGACCCAGACTGCCAGTCATTAAGAACTTCGGAGTAGTGTTCAGTGCGATCCTGCCGAGGAACTCAAGAGAAGTCATTTGGTTAACCAGAATAGCGTTGATCGAAATGTCTATGAACTTCCTGGAACCTTTCGCAAAATACATTGCGTTCGTTTTATTTGGGTTGAGGCTAAGGTTAAGATCTCTGCAAGCATCAAAAAAGAGATTAGCATTATTAGCAAAGTTTTCAACAGCTTAATAGAAAATCATCAGCATATTGGAAAACATGTGTACTGCTATCCTGAAGTTGATGCAATTTGGCCGCATATAGATTGAAGAGCACAGGACTACGGCAGCTAATTTGCAGGAGTCCCCCATGAACTTCAATCGTGTCAGAACTCATAAGTAGCACGCGAAATGAAAGAGAATTTAAAATCCGGCGTTTCAAATGGAGCGTTATTTCCTGCTCATCAAGATTTTTACCTAATTTACTCAGATCAACACAGTCATCGGCTTTGTTGATACCAAGAGAGAGCATCGCAACTTTTTTTCCATCCTCTTTTTCCTTTGAAGTTGCGAAAATTAAATCATTTTTACACGTATTAATAGATTTGCATTTTTGATACGCAAAAGAACGATCAGGTATGAGATTATGTGTATAGAGAAAAATCATTAGTCTTTCCCTTACCATTTAATTTGTAATCTTCATAAGAACCGAGACGAGAGATATGGGTGTGTAATTAACCAATTCACCGAGATTCTTCCCCGCCTTTGGAATTGGAACAATTTTTACAATTTTTACTTGAAATGATGTGTTTAGTCCAGCATTTATTTATGACATTCAAAAAAGCAGCCAGACGTGGATCATACAGAACTTTGATCATATCATACTTAATGTCTTGACATTAGTTTTATTTGTTGGCATTGTGCTAATATATATATTTTTTTGTTTTTGTCAAAGTATACAGCACGGAATGAATGAATCAACAGAATGAATTCATTCGAGTTGTGCGTTATGTATTCAAAGCATATAGCTTGCATCACATTAGCGCCGCAATGAAATAATGGGAAATGTTAATTTTGCTGTATGTATTTGATGCGCCAAAATCATATTATTAATATATGAAGCGCAATATGATTATGAAATGATAACTTGCATTTTTATTAAACAATTTCGTTATGACATTAAAGCGTGCTGATTAATTACAAATGTTATATAATTAAATTATCTTTATTATTTGATGCTACGAAAGGGAATTAAATTTGTATTTTACTCAAAAATTTTGTGCCTCTATAATTTTTATAATCTTTCTTCTAGAGACCTTATTTTCGTACAACTCAACCGATGTAAATATAACTCCCTTGCAAAAATATAGGAGATATCAATAATTTAATGTTAGTATCGGACTTTTTAACTAACTTTTGCTTATTTCATAATAAAACTAATATAATCTTTAAAGCCTGGTATGATTTTCAAATTGAATTAAGTATGTTCCGATATGTACCGACAATAATCAGTTGCGAACTTCTTGCATGTTTGCATTTTGCACTCCCAGCGTGGAACTATCCCGGCTGCTAACTTGCCTTTGCGCTCGAACTGTGCATGCTTTTTTTTACTTGTCTTGTTCTATTTATTGTTTCTCCATTTTTCGTAATTTGTGAAAATGAAACCCGAATGTTTGTTATAAGGACACCGGTTATGTATGGCGTTAACTAAGTTCCATTTTCGAGTTTCGACTTTTTTAGCTATATGTGTGCAGAAGAGATGCGAGAAACGTTCTCTCAAAATTGTCAAAAGAGAAATATGCAAAGTTGGTCGTTCTTTGCGTTAGCATTAGTTGTTTCGGGGGGTAGCCATGTAAGCAGCCGATCACCGTCTTGATTATCATCTGGTTTTTTAGGAAACAATTGATTTTCGCTAAGAGGCTGATCAAGTACCATCGTACCCAGTTTTTTAATACTTCTGTTCAAATTTTCCATTATAGTGCATTAATAGCTGAGTACAAGTAAACTACTTATGGTAAACAATAGCTAAAATGCAAAATGAAATAAATAGAAAATTATGTAGAATTTAATAACTAAAAAAAGTAATAAAGTTAAATATTTAGGTTTTTTGTTGCAGGAAAAGTTAATTATTATATATTCTTTTTTACAGATTTCCCATAAAAATCGATGTTAACAGTTCTGCTATATATTGTTGTTTATTAATTCGTATAAATGATGTCTTTTTCATCTGTAACCCGTTGCGCTGGGACTGTAATTTACTTCACCTAGCCAGTTCAGTTACGTTTAGAAAAAAAAAAAAAAGTTGAAACGATATATATAAACATAGGACATGCTTCCTATTAAAGTCACTCTCGCTATACTGTTAATTAACTGTCCTATTGTCAGTCTGTACTGTTCTCTTGTCCGTTAGTCTGTGCTTATGTGTCTGTTGGTGCGTTAACTCGCTGTCCAAGGCTACACCCACTCGCACACGCACACACACATCATCCTCACGAAACCATGTCTGTCGCGTAGGCCGCAGGCAATATTGTTACATTATAGTTTGGAATAATTTTTGATTAAAAATTATAACCATTTATTTTATCTATTACTTTAGAATAATTCTTGAATCTATAGTTTCCATTTTAGAATAAGCGTTTTCAACCAATTTTTACCTCAATTTTATTTATTTTTGAATAGGCATTTTTTTAAATAAATTTTTCTTATATATAAACAAGTTTTACTCTATTCATTTCAGGCAAGCGTTTTAAGCCAAATTCTACTTTATTTTTATTCATTTTTAGAATAAGTATTTTTAAACAAAGTTTTATTTGTTATGTTAAACTAATCATTTTTAAACAATTGTTCATTTTTCACTTATATAGTTGCGACTTTTCTTTTCTTCTTCTGATCGTTTTAATTGGCAAGAAAAAAACTTTATTTCTTGTTTTTGACTCACTGACGACTCAATATCGAATGACTTGATTCATTTTTTTTGTCAGTCTTTTTGTCAATCAGGGTAACAACCCAGAAAAAAGAGCATACGATTTTCATATACAAAATCCACCTTTATGCTATACGGACGAACTTTGGGCTTTGTTATCTTTTTCTAATTGTTATCTTTGAATTGTGTTATTATATGAGCGCAGAATTATGAAAAGGGACATTAATTGGCGAAATTCTGTTATTATATTGCTTACCACTGTCTCGTAAGGAGAAGAGGCAAAGCCGATGGACTGAAACCCCCTACGTCTCCATACGCGGACGTTACACATCATTATATTAAATTTTCCATTCCTGCATGCCAAATTTTTTGTTCTTTAATGCTCATATATGAATAAATTAAAAGAACATATAAAAAGTTTTACCTTCAGTATTTATTTAAATTTTATGTAAATTTTATGTAAAATCTTGTGAGTTTTAAAAGTATTTCTATTTTCAAGATTGTTATGTTATATTATGTTATAAATTTCGCGCTAGCAATCCTATCGCTTGGAATACCAAATTTCTGGTAAAATAACCACTTCCTTTCCGCGTTTACTGTCCATCGGGTCCATTCCGCACAAAGCTTAGTTTCCAACTCTTGTAATACCTCCGGTACAACGGTTGACAACGTGCTTTGTGTATTTGGTAATGTGCCATTGGTAACCTCCTGAAGACAACAACATGACTAAGCGCATCACCGGCGGTATATATCTATTTCTCATAACATCACTCATATCAATTTCCATCTGTTTACATCTATATAGAACCATATAGCAGCCACATATACATTTACACGTCATTTGAAAATTTTAGAAACAATTTACTTACTCGTTTTGAGGTAGCGCTAAAGTATGGGAAGTATTCCGCAAAGCCTTTTCGCCCGCCTCATTGCGATGCTTTCTTTTGCGTTGCGGTTGCCAATGTTTACATCTTCAATTACCGAGCATAAAGTTCGTATACATTGTGCTAGCAATGTACACATTGATCAACATTGTTTAATTTAGCTCGACATTTAAAAGAAAAAATTGGACTTACTTTTACCTTTACTTTTACTTCAATTCACAAATGTAATTTTGGACAGACTTTATTTTTTTTTAAATTTATTTCAATTTTTGGATTAATAAGTCATTTTCTAACAGCAGTTTATATTTATCTTCCGCAGCTGACTTTTTACAAACGCAACACTAAAACAGGGATTTGTAAAACTTTTGGTTGGTTTATACTCAATATTATGGCAATTTTGTTCTCAGCGACGGTAATTTTATTGTCGCCGGATTTGACGTAACCGAGAGAGCGCATTTGGTGATAATCGCCAGCAAGTTTGCCAACATGATTAGATTCCCTTGGCGATGATCGTCTAATTCATTGTCGCCTGCTTACATGATTACTCCCCTGAGTTAGAATTGGGTATTTAGAGCTACATTTATAAGAGAAAACAGTTATAAATTGAAAATAAAATAAATTCTAAACAAAATCGGGTGTTGTGAAAACTAAAAATCAACGTTTACGTATATAATACAAAAGTAGAATTGATTTGCAATTCTTTGCAAATATTATAAATCCTTTATAGATAAAATTCATATGTTAACGTATAAATATATTCTATATATAAAAAAAATATATTTATAAAAATTCAAAGTTCAAGTTGACAATTCAAAGGATTTCTGAAAAATGAATATACGAAATTATTTCACTTCATTTGATTTTATCAAATATATTACATAATTTTGTTTCTACTTGCGTTTGTATTATTTTGTTATTGATTGTACCACTATAAACAAACAAATGTCAAATTTGCGTCGTGTTTCTACCGTTAATTTTTTTGAAATGAATTTCGAATGACGAGAGCTATACATGTCTGTCAACGAAACGGTTCTCGACGTACGCCTTCCACGTGAGAGCTGGTTAACTAAAAGATACATAATCAGTGCCAAGTTTGTTTTTATGAGTCTATTTAATTGGCTGTTAGTTATTATTTTATTGAATTTTATTTATAAATAATTAGAAAAACAAATAATGACTTATCGATGTTTGTGTAAACAATATCTAACATATGCTCAGATTTTCAACCGATGCGATTGTGCTGCAATAATGGAATATAAACTACGCTTATGTTCACCTTGTTTGGTGTATAGTGTACTCTAATGCATTAATAAACGATGTCACATTAATTTATATGTAAGCAAAATATTGGCAAAATTGGGAACTAACGTAATTGTGTTGTACGTTTTGCATGGCGCGTAACGCAAAATTAGTTAAGTGCTGATGCAATGTTTGCGTTTTTCGTTGATCGTGACGCGAAATGTCAAAATAAATTTGATTGTGTGTATTCAAATGTCGATTAACCCCTTGAACGGAAATGACGAGTCCAGCTCGTCATAAACTTTCCTGAACAAACTGACAATGATGAGCTGGACTTGCCAGAAGTTATTGAGGTTTGATGCTTTTTATGATAGAAGTATGTGTAAGTCATATTGAGTCTATTACTTTCATACACTTGTGTGTATGCTTCTAGTTACCATTAGAATGTAATTTATATAAATCTATGAAGCCATTATCGTGTGAAGTAAATGAAAGACACGATGTGAAGTGCAATAGCGGTTATTTTACTAGTGATAGCCGTCGATAGAAGTTATCATATTTTTGCTGAGGGGAATATAATAAATATATAACGTGTAGAAATATTAGCAGATATGGCTAAAAGAATGGAAGATAATGGGAAACTGGTCCCAATTTCCTGAACACATTCCACCGACAGCTAATAATCAACACCCTAAAAAACGATGTCATGTATGCGCTAAACACAACATAAGGAGTGAAGCAAGCTGGCAATGCAAATGATGCCAAATAGCCCTGCATCTTCAGGAGTGTTTTGAGAAGTACCATACACTTGAAACTTATTAGTACTTTAAAATTAACTCGAACGTAAGTTGTGATAAATATATATACGCAATTATATTGTTTATTGCATTATGTTGAAGCACGTACATACTTTCGTTTAAATACTATGTAGAACCGCAATATTTTTGTTAAACATTAATGAAGAATTAACCGACACTAATTATATTCTTATCTACATACATATATATATATATATATATAACAATAAACATTCATATAAATATGTGAAGCAAATATTATTTTTAATAATAACAAATTATTTGAGTAACCAAACCGTAAGTTTCTATATCAATCCCTCCTCTTAAAACTAAGAAAATTAAATCGTCTGCCAGAGCAGTGCTGACTAAAAATAAATTGTCCTTCAAGGGGTTAGTATATAATTCGTGAGGCGTTGTGCGTAGAGGCAAATTCTTAAAATCTCACTGTGCGTGTCTTGTGACAACCAAAATAGTGATGTATGTTTGGGAAAACAAAACAATCTTTTTCGTCTTGGCAATGATTATTTGCATTTAGTAAAAAAATTTCGTTTTAAGAACAAGGAAGAGCAAAGTAAATTAAGAAAATTAAATTTGGTGTTTTATTAAATCGTATTTTTGTCAAATTAGTTTCGCAAACTATCATAGAGATGGAGCGAACTCCTGTGGGCGTTATTTCCAGAAATTCTTCTAGCCTTGTGTAACAGTTTTGTATTCTTTCTCCACAATTCTTTTACCATAACGTTTGGTTTAGAACCAACATATTCTGGTGGACAATAAGACCGACGTGCATTTGCACAAATTATGTAAAACATCGGAGGCGTTTACCACTGCTGCAGCGGTCTCGGATTTTTTGTAGATTGGACTCACTCTTCAACGAGACACTTATGTGTGTCATCATTAGCAAGAAAATTAAAATGCTGATTGATTTTAAATATTATATTATTAATTGTAGTATGAACTTACCAGAGATAATTAAAGTCGTTTTCTGCTTCAAATCACTTTTTTCTCCTTTCTTTTTTTAAAGATATTTTTCTCTTTATTAATTTTGCACCCTCCATTAACGTTTCGGTAAATTAGTGCTATCCATATGACGTTCGTTTTCCGACGCACACGAGACTGAGTTGCGTAAAATCCATAATATGCTTAACGCAGTGATTGTGTAATTTTTGGTGTAACTTTTTTTGAAATGGAATGCAACTAAAAAATTGAAAAAAGATTCTTTCCGGTATAGAAATAGATACCAATATATTTCGGTTTAACTTTTTCTTTTTGTTCTTTTAATAAAAACGTAAATGAACACTTGAAAATAATATTGTGTTTGATATATTAATCATATATTATTTTGTTTTTATAAATACAATTTTGTTGCACGTATCAAAAACACTTGCGGAAAATTTAGAAGTTTACCAAACAAACTATGTGTTGTAACTACCTGTAAAAATAGAAAAACGATTTAATTTTAACAGTTCGTGCGCCACGTAAAACGTACCGTGCAATTATTGTGCTGCGCTTTATTCATTTAATATTTTTAAATATAATACATGTCCTTAAATAGTAAGTGACATTATTGTAGTGGCCTAAAAAATGTGTTTTTTTGACAATTTTTTTGAGATGGAAGAAAAAGTGCTAAAACAATTCTTCAGGAACAAGTTATTAAGCATATATTTGGCTATTTAAAAAAAAATATTTGTAAATGTTATAAAATGGAAATATTAGAATATTGGTGAAGCAGCTCCGCACCACGCAGAGTAATTGGTCGAAATTTCAAATATAAAACAAAAAAATAATGCATGCCTATAGCTAGAGAAGCATGGTAGTATTTGCGTGAAATATGTCAATTTAAATAAAACAAAAGAGTCTCTCGTTAATAACTAATGTTATGTTTTGTGTGTATGTTATTGTTGAGAATGTTTTAATTTAAAGACATTATCCAAAATTTCATTAATTGTTAAATAATTAATTATTTAGAACAAGAAATAAAGATAATTTATTTTAAATTTAGAATTTATTTGTCTAATTTATGTTGTACTTGTATTAAGTACATGCTTTGTTTTTTAACTCACTTTTCTTCACTCTGAATTTTATGAATTAATTAATAATTTATTTTACTTTTACATACATTTTTTTTTATTGTTGCATTTCACATATTTTTTCATGTATGTCAATTTCTTTAGTTTTGCTACTCAAGCCATATATTATTTTTTATAATTGCATGCATTTCTTTGCTTCTTCTTATATAATAATATAGTAACGCGACTTCCCAGTCTATTTTCCACTTGAACTTATTTACCCGAAAAATAACGCTAATTGTGCTCAGCTTATCGCAAGAGCAATATAAAATTAGTTTGCATATCAATATAATGGCAACCCTTCAGATCTTTCGTCCATATGATTTTACCAAACGACCGAACGACACAATTGTGAATTGTTTTTATGTCTTTTTGCTGATGTGTAAAAATCTATTTATTGTTGACTTTATTTCATATAATTCTGTACGCTTAGTTAAGTAAGCAATATAAAAATCAAACTACTAATCGAGTTGCGCTTGTATAGCATTCGTTTGAAAGATTATAGCTTATGTGAGAAGAAAAACTCATGAGCGAACTCTCGAAAACTCGATGCCCAGCCGAGGCACCTATCAAAAATCCTCTGTTAAGTGCCTCTGTTACAGGTATTACCTTCGATGATTTTTCTAACAAACCGTTTTTGCTGCCGGCGGCACCACCGATTGTACAATCACACCCAGCCCCAGTTCGAACGCCACCACCTACATTAGTGGGCCGAGGTAAGTTAAAAGAATCGTGTGCGTATTTATGTTCACATATGTGTGTATGAGGAGATTGTTTATTGGAATCTTTTCTGCATATAGACCTATTTAAAATTTTGAGCTTTTTTTCTAAAGTTTTAAAAAATGTGACGTACAAATACGAAAAAATAAAAATAATTTTAGGTGCATTTTATTCAATATTAAATAAAAAAAATACTGAAGTTGTGAAATATTTTTTCTCCTCGCTTATTCCAAGTTTAGTTAACGGCTGCGATAACTAGGCAAATTCATAGTGCCTTTTCGTCTGCGACAACACCATATAACGCCGGCTATTAGTAAAACGGAGAGTAGAATCGCCAAAATCATACCCATAGTGATCGCAGCTATTACAGGTCCATTCAAAACTGATTGCTCAACACTGACATGGTACCTCTTTTGATTTCCAATTACATCATAGGCTATTAATTGCACTGTGGGGCTACAACAAGTAGATATATACGTAGCTCTTATCGGATCTTTGGAACCGACGGTGTAGGAATTCGTATAAAACAAATTGTTTGAAGGGATGGACACTAAACGTAGTATACCTGTATGTTTATCTTGTGCAGTAATATTTAAACTCCACAAAAATTCTGAACAAGAGTGCAAATGATCAACTTTAAAATCACAGCGATTGCCAATTGTCCAACTTATTGTGGGTGGTTCGGTATCCTATAGATGGTTTGTAAGGTATTAATAATTCGGGTGAAAGCCAAGTTTCATGTACCTCAACTTCCGAATGGGATATTACTCTTAATAATAAGGATAGTGAAGTAGAAGAGCTAGCCGAATAAGCAGAGAAGGTTATATGATCTGTGGTCCCAACTTCCGTTTTTATTGGTGCTGATACGGTTAACGTTACAGTAACCGACTGTTCGCTAGCTACATATAGACTGAAAATAGTGTTATTTTAAGTATACAGCATAAATGAGAAGTCTGAAAATATATTACCTTTGCGGTGCCAAGTTTATTAGAAAACGTTTCTCATCTGCCACTTGTAGATAATAGTGTAAGCCTTCTACGCCCGTATTTGTAATTTCGAAATACAGCTGAGTTAGATCTCCTGGGCTTATAAGGATTTTGGAATTCGAGCCCATTACAATTTTAGTATTAGAATGTTGAAAGAGGCTTCTTTGCAGTTGAAGGAGGGAAGAATTATCGAAAATTTTTTTTGGTCCCCGGATTTTCTTTGTAGACAAACTTTCGGCTTCATTTTTAGGATTATACTTTGGATTTGCTGGAATTTTGAAACCATTTAGGCCAACTGTTAAAGAGTTAATTGCTTGCAAACGTCCATTTTTAGGCGGCATAGTTTGGTCCTTAAAAACGTATGCAGTGAAACTTTTAAAAACATCATCTGGAAGTTAATAAAAGTAGAAAAAAAGTAGAAAAATAGAAAATATTTTGTTAGCAGCAATTTTTTGTACAACATGACGCACTCTCTCTACGTTTTGTCAACCTTTTATGCCTTAATCGAATATTATCATCTTTATTGAAATGATGTTTTTATATTAAATATATGCGGAACAGTTTCAAAGGTGAATATGTTATCATATATTAAGCTTTACTGTTTCTTATCAATGTGAAACGTTTCATTGATTGTTTTGCTTTTTTCATTTTAAATAGTGATGCTGAATTGAAACCACTTAAAAAACTTGCCTACTAGTTCGTCCGCTTCGCGTTCGGCTCTAATGAAAACGCTGTACTCAGTATCCATATCTTCGGGTATAATTTTCAATTTAAATATTGTAGCTTTATGTAATTTCAGTAGCGGCACGTAGGCATTCAAGCGTGCATTGTCTTCATTATCAGCTGTAGCAAACGTTTTAAATTTAACCAAACTTTTAAGGTTAATATCTGAAATTCACAAATAATTTACGTTCTAAAATATCTATATGAACACGGCAACTCTTTATATTCGTATTCAATGCATTTAGGAACTGTGCATAAGTGTTTTCTGTAATACAAACAACTGTATTCATTGTGAATGGTGGCTATTCAAAAAAAGTATTATAAAAACACAAATGCCAATGCATATATTTTGTTTAGCAAAGCACAAAGTCAAACGCGTATTGGATTAAAACAAAAAACTTTGTTACTGCAATAATATAAATTTATATGTTGCAAATAAAAGAAAATAAGAAACTTTGTGGGAAGATGTGTTAACGTGCTGAAATCATTAAAATTATCGTATTCATTGTTATATTACAAAATAAAGGAATCAAGTCATTATATTTAGTGTCACATAAATTGTGATTCGGTCTTATTATATATAGCATTAGAAAAGAGCGGTCCATATATCAATATATGTGGGTACACATATATAAACGTGTGGCTTAATCTTTAATCAGGTAATTTTTTCTCGGCGTATTTACGGACACACAAAAAAAGAACGAGCATTTTACAATTGTTTACCTATTTTATATTTATACTATATTTTAATTGTTTTTCAAGTATAGTTTAACAGTATATATAAGCAATTTTATTAAATTTGATGTTTAAGCCTTGCCGGAAATTTTTTTGCTATTTTAAATTGAAATCCAGCATAGCATACACACGAACTTATTATGCAATAGAAAGGATTACAAAGTTGCTGTGGTATCTATCTAAAGGGATATTTTAAATTTGTTAAACGGGGCCAATGCATAGAAATACTCGTGGAAGTTCCTGAAACTTATTATGAAAAACAATGTTGATTACGGTTGAAAATAAGTGAAAATAAAGCTTCACTTATATTCCCAAGTTTGAAGCAGACATGTAATTTATATTTACATATACATATATATATATATATGTATATATGTATATATATATGTATATATATACATATATATATATATATATATATATATATATATA
>KK502441.1:956712-982652 GCA_000688735.1 Glossina austeni
ATATATATTATATTATATATATATTATATTATATATATATTATATTATATACATAAACATACATACATAATTTGTATTTACATATATATATATAACATATATATATAATATTTACATATTTACATATATATATATAATAATAATAATAATATATAATATATATATATATATATACATACATACATACATACACATATATATATATTTATAACATATATAATTTTTTTAAAAGGAATTGCGTCAAGCAAAATGAACAAAAAAGTTATCCTTTTTTGTGTTTATTACTGAAACATACATCATTTCTGACGTTTCTATTTGTTTCTGAAAACTGGAGGTTTTGAAGTGAAAAAATCACAATAGAGAAGCAGTTAAAAATTTGCCAAATCGGCTTGGCCGTGTGCCAAACTATTTATTAGCTTAGAAACCTTGGTAGATAACTTAAGAAATGAGCTTCCCAGGGATATTGCTACTGCATACAATTTCATAAGTTTACTCATTGAAAAAATATTTGGAATTTATATAGCGTTTTAATTACTTGAGATGTTTCTTTGCAAAATCAATTGCATTCGAACAAATTTTCGGTCTAATACGAATAAGCACGGCACTGAACGTGCGACCATCTTTCCCATGCCTAAACTGTCAATAATATATGACAAATATGTTCTTTAGATATGTTCATGCTTTCTGTTAGTTGCTTAATATTCGACGGTTGCACAACCCCACACGGTAAACATTCCTCATATTTCCTGCAATCATTACAGTTTTTGAACGTCTCGAATATTCACCGTCAATCAAGTTGGTACGGTAACGTTTCTGTTCAACGACTCAAAATTTCCATGCAGTAAACGGTGGTCTCGTCTTTATTTTGTGTTAGCGTATTGTCTTTGAAACTCAATCCCCAATCTTTCTATTTTAATAAAAGTATTCACATTTATAGCAAATGCGCGTCCAATGTTGATAAAATGTTCGCCACAACTTATCAACGCACGCATAAACATATTCCCAATTTTTGTGGACAGGCATCTTCATGATTAGGTTGAACATTTTTCAGGCAGGCTTTGTTTTTATCTATATATATGTTGTGCATTTGATGCTATAAATACAGAAATAGAAATCTTTAAAAGACTCAGTGCTGTTTAGACTGCCTAAACTTATCTTATGTATAATGACATCATTCGTAAGCGTATGAAATTGAAATGCAATTACCTATGTTACACGTGGCAACTGATGCATACGGTGCTCATGTGTTTTCTTGTAAAAATGGCTACGAAATGCTATGCTTTAAATGACAAAAACTTTAAAAGGAGAAAAAGGAAGAAGGTTTATGTTAATGAGAGGCAGGTGGCGATAATCGATTCGTTCGATCGTGTCGTATGTGCATATGTGCGAAGCTTCCTAGTAATTGTGGGTAAATCTATGGTTCCATTTAGCTAATCTTTCAACTAGAAATCAAAATTTGTTGAAGGAAAATTGAACGGTTCAAATTAAATCATTAAATTACACCGCGCAATATTATCTGGTTTAGTGCCAATCGCGGAGGGACTGATTTAGTTTATTTTTGATGGTAGCCTTGCAGAAATGATAAATAAATTGATATCAAACTTGCTTTTCTTCTACAAAAATTTTGAGTTCATATGCTTTAAGTGGTTGGATATAATTAGCAACTGGCTTCAGTTATCCCAAATTTTTAAAACAAAACAAGATGTAGTCACAATGAGTCAGAATCACGTGATGATGTTTATCCTTTGCTGCGTTTTGCACACCTGGTTCTTCGTGTTATACTAACAAATATAGTAAATCTATATTCTTATGCAATGGATACTGATTATACAAAATTTTAGTGTGACTTTTAGGAACGTGTTTGGAAAATGCCGCTTCCAATCTGGATTGCGTTTTACATACGGTAAGATTTGTCTTGGAAATATAGCGTCTCTGGGTAAATTAGAAAATTAGTAAAAATCACTAAAAATGTTCCCATTTTTCGTAACAATATTACATTTTTCCCATAGATTAATTTATATGGCAACGCGTAGTATTAATTGGATTGCCAAAGTTATTTTAAGCGTGCCTTTACACTAACATTTAATCTGAGGTCATTAGGAACCTAAAGAATTTAAGCTCAATAATGCTTGCACCTTCTATGTTATATATTAATACGTGTTTTTACGTTTGGTTGGAATGAAAGTTATCATAAATTATCAAATAGAAAAACTAGTAAGAAACCTATAATCGTTTGAAACAAATCTTTGATATCTACTTTTTCAATTGGCTTTTGGTCAGACATTTCAGTGGGCTGATCGGGATCAATTTCTTCCTGGTAAAGATCGCAATTTAATTATTTATCTCGAAAAAGTTGACTTGTCAAGGATTATATCCAATAATGCTTTTTGTAGAGCCTATTAAAATTTTGTCTCTGTTGTGAATGTTCGGGAACCAATTTCGCAAATGGAGGCAATATTTCTGCACGGAATCATGCATAGACGCAACTATGATACTTAATATGATAATCAACACTTCTCTTTGTGGAGATTTTCATCTCCTCTTATTGTTTTTTTTTTTAGATTTTGGTTCGGCGTTTGGCGAGTAAAGAAATCATAGAAATAAAGTTATTCGTTTAATGCATAGATCACCCTTAAAAAATTTTTTTCTATCATTTTCTCTCTCGAGTTTATTTGAAATGTGTAAGCATTGGGAATAGGTTTGCGTCAAAGTGATTTCATTTTCAAAGTTATTTCGGGGAATAGGGTCAAAGGTAATCAGAACAGAATAATCAGAAAAATAGACAGAGACAGAGACTCAGACGAATCTCATTAATTAAAAATACACAATTTGGACGTTAGAGCCTTTGATGCAGTGCTTTGGTTGTTACAAGTAGAACGACAAAGTTAGTGTACTTCCATTATTTGTTGGTAGGCCGGTATGCAGAAACACTTGCGTTAAGAAAATGTTACTCTAGTGCTTAATCAAATGTTACAAAGAAGCATACATACATAGCCGTAGATACAAACACCCAGGAACGGACAAGACACAAGTAGTACTCACAAACAAATATAAAGACTATTGCTTTTCTTAATTGTTATGAGTAATTAATTTATTAATAATCTTTTACATAAAAAATGAAATTAAATTAGTATTATAATATAATTAATCTAAATGCAAATAAATAATTTGCAATTGCTGTTGTTTTAGTTTTGTACTACGCAAATAATAATAAAAAATAAACTTACAGCAGTATATTACATATAAAAGTTATATTTACAAATTATTTCGTTTCTCCTTCCTTTATTTATTTAAACCAAATAAAACAGACGAAACGTTAATTTGAAACTGTTATATAGATAAAAACTGGCATAACAAAATATTAGCTTTAACTAAAACACAGAAAAAGCAAACTAAAAAGTAAAAACATATAAAAATGTGATAGTCGTGTCGGGCAAGGTCGCCTATTAAATACTTTACATCCCTTCGCCTAATATAATTCTTCACTAATTTTCGTAAAAAAATACCAAAAATTATTGCTTGCACATAAAGGCTTACGTTTCATTATCTTACTTATTTTTTCTATTCGTTATGTAGGATGTGGTCCAAAAAATTGACCTACATGGTTTAAATATGATACAGATAATTTTTATGCCAGATTGTTATTATGATTTAATTTTTATCATAAAATATTAAAAATTAAACCTATTTTCCTTATTACAGGTTTTTTTTGTATGGGACGGAATTCAATAACTCAAAAAAAAAAAAAAAATGGGCATACAATAGATACACAGACAAGCTTATATCGATCCAGAAAATGATTCTGAGTCGGTGGATGTAATAAAACGTGCACATAAAGCACATAAACGCACGAACTTGATGTACTCTGCACGGCACGTTTTGTAGAAAGTATAATGATAAAGCTTTAGGGTCGATATTGTCGGTATTGTTGGAAGCCGTTGTTCTTGTTTTTGAAAAACGCGATTTCTTCATTTTTTTAATTTTGTTATTGCATATCAATCGTCTGAACTGTTTGATGTGTGTAAAAAGGATTTGTTAGTTTAAAAGAAAATTATAAAATGATTGTTTTAAAAAATGTTTTAAATGAAACAGAAATAAGCATCAAATATTAATGTGCTTTAATTAACTCGTTATTTGTTGTTATTTATTTTTATTTCTGTTATTTTAACTAACCGCCGCTCGGTGTCTCCAACATTGCTTTTCTCGTGAGTTTATCGATTTTTACATGTAAACCTGAAAGTGTCGTATCAACTGGCACTTCAATCACTTGCGGGCCCCGTAAAGCTTCGGCCACTATGGTAAGCTGAAATGAAAACAATATCAAGGTATATATGTACAAAGTAATAAATGAGGTAGGAACAATTTGCATTGGGACTAATGGGTTGACATTTAATTTTGTAGGTACCACCGAAGGATGAGGATATGTTAATTTTGCAAAAACGTTTGCAACGGCTAGAAGGAACTTCAAAGCCTGGGCCCGCCCACAGTACAAATTAAACTGAGAGCACCTTTCTTTTCATGCTCATTTCTCATATCCTAAAACATATGTACTTTGCGGTATATATTATGCGGGTGATCCTACCTTCCTATTCTTCTTTAAAAATTGAAAAAATCGATCACGCCCACCGAATGTTATAGCGTATCGAAGTTTTATCTTTTTCCTTATTTATTATTTTTTTTAAGAAAAGGCCGAATGTAATTTTCTGGTTGTTTTGGATTACAGAGTATGATCGATTTTTTCGTATTTTCAAAAATGTGAAACGTATGCACACTTTCGCTTTAAAATATTCTTCAATAAATAAATATATTGCATCGGAAAAACTCTGCGTTTGGGGACTCTCGACGTTCGGTGGTGGGCGTAAAAGTCGACTACGTGTCAATTGCAATAACGATGTATATAAGGAGGTAACATGACAGCGGCGTCGTGAAATAGAATAGAAAATTAATTGATTAGTTGTCAATTAATTTATAGGAAGGCTCCAACTTATGAACAAGTTAACAAAGCGCTTGCAAAGCCGTAGGCAATTAATACAATTTGCGAAAAAAAATGTGCCGCGAAATTTAAAATAAACAAACGAAACTTGAAAGGTATATCGTATAGAAGCATTCCTAATGAAGACTGAGAATTTCTCTTGAAGGGTTGAGTGACAGATCACATATAACTGAGTGAATTCAGTGGCGACAAGAAACCTGACTGAAATTGATAGTTCGGAAGAGATGGTGAAGCACTCCGGAGAGCAGAAATCGATTATAAAGACTTTGAAGAGAAGGGTGAATTATTAGAATACTGAAAAGCAGAAATTGAACATAAAGGCTTTGAAGGGCAATGTGAATAATTAGAAGCACAGACAAAGAGTGAGATGACTAAAGCTTACAAAGATATGAAAGTGCGAATAAACGCCTTAATATTGTGCCTTATGTCGTTTCTATTCAATTAAATAATCTTAATTGATCTCAATTTTAAATCACGTTTGTATACTGTTTTAAGAACTCAATGCACAAATCACAACAAGTTTTTAGACAAAAGCCGAGCGAATTAGAATTATTTGCAGATAAGATTGTTAGATTATTACGAATTAACCGCGACGGATTCGCCATCTAAATACAACGAAGCCGAAAATAATATTACTGAAACAAGTTATTTTAACATACGCTAAACAACCATTGAAAGTAGCGGTTAAATTGTTTATTTGTGTCCAACAAGGTATTAGGAGTTGGACATCGTTTAGAGAGGTTCTTATAAGAAAGTTGGGAGCGAAACTACCCTCTGAAGAAATTTATTGCATGTCCAGAAATTGAAAGAAGAAAGACGAAGAGAGTTATCGAGAATATCTTTATAGCCTGATCGAAATGGGCGAATCCAATTAACTTAGATGAAGAAAGCTTAATTCAATCTAAACACAAAATTCTGCACGACGCTAAAAATGTTGGTGACTTTAAAGAATAAATGATGGAAAATTTCATAGCTCTATGGACAAAGTCGAAGTTTTCAAGTCCGCGCCAGTAGAAAGGTATAATAGGAGGAAAAGAAAGCAGTTGACTATTGACGGAAATGTTATGAATGCGGAGCCAAGGGCTACATTCCTACAGATTGCAGATCTTCAGACGTCGTTTACTTCACATGTAATGGCGGAGGTCATAAAACAAGAGAATGCCATTCTAAGCTTATATTAAGTTTAGAGACAGCAACTTCTGCGTAGTGTGAAATGTTATGACCTCAAAATAAGAGAAAAGAGACCACATAAATTCAAATGCGCATTCGAAAATATAGTAATAGATGCGGTGTCTTTTTTCGCTTTTTTCGATTCCCACAATATAAATATATACTTATAATATATATAAATATATATATAAATTTATACTTTACAAAAAATATCGGATGAGATATGGCAACAAGTGAGCGCGTAAGGGAACAATGGCGCGATTGGGAAAGGCGAGAAAAGAAGGCAAACATGACTGAGAAAGAGAAACCGAATCCGGGTGTGGGGGAAAGGAGAAAACATGCAAGAATGTTTTAAGAACGTGAATGGTAATGCGAGGAAAGAATTGTACGGAGATTTAACGATGCGAAACGTAAAAAAAGAACGAAAACAAGTAAGCATATTGGCAACAGCAAGCGGTAAATTTAATTTAAAAAGAACTTAAAAAAACACTTAATTTTGGGTGGGCATGATTAATTTTTTTTAGTTTTTCCAGAATATAAGTGCACATTTTTTTCGCTTCCCTGCTGTAGTTTATAAATAACGATCAAGAAAGCTAAGGGAGGAGAAGTGTTTTCAGTTTATATTGCACTGTACGCGCATCCTTTAACGGATTTGGGTGAATTTCAATATACGTAAGTGCAAGAATGTTTCTTTTGCAAACCTTATGGTAAGATACCTTAATCCTTAGGTGATGAGTACAAGACGAAGGGTAGGAGAATAAACGTAAAGTATAACAGGAGGAAAATGAGAAAGCTATTAGGCAATACTACAGAACCAAAAAAGATAGACAAACTGTTTCCTTTGTATGTTGGAAATATATGTAAAAGAGAAATGCACTATGAATCGCAATAAGTTAACAGAATGCGAATTTATTGAAAAATGGCATATGTTATTCAAAGCGCATGGTAGCTCAGCATGGGTAAATGTGGAAGGTAACGAATGTAGGACGCAATAGAATTTGAGTTTGACACTATTTATTTTTATTTTTGATTATAGAAAATGACTTTTTCATATTTTTATGAATGTAAAGCGTGTATACACTCGTTTCTTTAAAATATTGTTTAATGAATCAATATATGTAAAAGTGTTTTCCAATTATATTGGAAAAGCTTCACTTTTTTTCCTTCTCCTTCTCCTTCTTTTTAACTGTCACGCTTTGAAGGTGAAATCACAGACATGGAAGTTGAATCAATATATGATATGTTAATTAATGATATGTTAAAAACTGTTGAAAAAATGGGTGAAACTTTTTCGCAACATTTGCGTAATTTTTAGGGGACAAACTCGGCTTTGTTTGTTTGTTAATTTCCAACTATGGTTGGTAGTTACGTTTACGGTTATTGTCCTGAACTACGCCAACAAATTGCAGAGCGCAATGAACTTCAAAGCAGTTTATCGCGTTCATTTAGCGTAATAGATGACTTTTAAAACTAGAGGAAAAAAGAGAATAATAACGGAATCTTTCTGATAAGCTGGAAGACAAACTTTTTGATGAATTATTTGATTCAACGAAGAAAAAAAACTTTCTCTCATTAAGGCTCTGCAACGGTTTTTGCAAAAGGCAAATTGAATGTGGAAACAAGTTACATATGTCGCAAGTGCTCTTTGCCTTCTTTCCGTTAAATAATTGTGATAAATTTCTGTGTTTGATATCTTTTTCAATAAATGACAGAATTGTAGGAATCTTGAAAGAGAACATTGTCAAGCTTTCTTCAGACAGAATATACAAATAGTTCAAAAATATTGAACAGTCAAGAGAATGAATTTCATAAATGCATTATATTTGTTATTAGGTTCAATATTTTATATATCACCTATATTAAAACAATTTCAGTATATTTCCAAGTATTAATATAGAATGCTTCTTACCGTACTCCTCTCAATTTCCTCGTAGTTCTCATTGCTAATAACATGTAGAATTTCTCCACCTGACCGTAAGGCAATTTCACCCAATATACCGCCCAAAGATTCTTGTGTTTCATTTTCACTTAATGCTCTCTCACCAAACCACATCAAATATAGCTAAAGCAAATTTGAATAAATATGAACAGAAATTTAGTATTTGTTATAAACAAACCCGAATGCGTTTTTTAAGTAACGTTATTGCAGCATTTTGTACCAACTCCGTGTGCGGTGGTAGGACAGCGGTAGATATAAAAACAGCGCTATCATAAGGTACTAAATCGGAGGCATGTAAGATACCAACCAAAGCATCACCACCTTTACGTTCTTTAATACTGTTTAGGCCTGTTAAAAACTGATGAGTATTGTTGAAATTAAAAGCAGCGGGAACACCTATTAGAAGAAAAGACATTAACGCAAAAATGAAGTGTACACATTCGCCCAGAGCCATATTTTAATTACTCAACAAACAGCGGTAGTTACATACATAGGTTGTCATTTAATTTGTAGCTTATTGCAAGCGTCTTTACAAACTCAATGAGAGAGAATGTCAAATAAATATCTACTAATAAAGCGTGTAAGATATTTGCAAAACTGGTTTGAAGCTTTTGGCATTTTTCACAGTAATCTAGTTTGTTATCTACCGTGAGTATGTCATTATTTTTATTCTGAACCACATTAAATCGTACATTGGAAATTTTCGCCCTTTTTATATAATTGACAGACCTCTGGACATGCAGAACTTTCTGTTAAATCTGTAGGATCTTGGGCATTTGTGATCTTTACAGGCGGAATTATAAAATTTCTTTTCCCCTTTCTATCCTTTGTTGATAAGTACAAAAATGTAAATAAGATTCTTATAAAATTTATTCATATTTTTATATTCATCACCGAAGGATGAGGGATATATTCATTTTGTTAAAACGTTTGCAACGCCTAGAAGAAAGCATCAGAGACCCCACAAAGTATATATATTCTGGATCAGCATCAAATTCTAAATCGATTTAAGCATGTTCGTCTGTCCGTCTGTGTAATGCATGAAGTAAACATTCTCCTGGCCGCAAAAATGAAGCTATCGCCTTCAAATTTGGCAGAAACATTGGAAGTGCCTGCGCGCAGGTTGGTATTGAAAGTGAGCCAGATCGGTCGAAAGACACGACCATAGCATCACGTAAGCTGAGAACTCCTCTGTTTTTCAAAGGGAATGAAAAATTGGATTTCTGCTCATTACTCATAAACTATAGCAAATAAATATTGAAAAATTTGAACGCATATCCTATGGGCGATGCTGTAGCATTCGCGCACAAAAATAGGAAAACTTGATCACGTCTACTCAGTATTATGGAGTATCAAAATTTAATTATTTTTTCAATACCTTTATAACACGCAGAAACAAGCTTCAGAAACCCCATAAAGTATACAAATTCTTGGCCAGTTGCAACCCTTGAATGCACCTAAACATGTCCGCCTGTTCGTCTCTCCATCTGTCTGTTTGCGTAACTTTTTAGTTTTTCCATGAGAGCAAATGAAGATATCGTCTAAAAATTTGCAAAAGACTTTGGATTTGACCTAAACTTTTCAAAGGACACGCCTACAACGCCCGCATGCCTGTGCGACAAAATCTTTAATTTTGAAAATAGGAGAAATCAACTGCGTCCGCTCCATATTATAGAGGATGGGAATTTTGTTCTTTTGCTTTTCTTGTTTTTTTTTTGTGGTAAACGATGACGGGTTAATTTTCTTACTTGTTCTTCTTTGTGTTATGAAAAGCAATGAAATTATTATTTGCAGAGAAAAAAACTACAACTGATACCATTAACTTGATCACTCACCTGAACCGCTTAACGTTATCAAAACAATTTGAATGTTCGTATTTATGCTTAATGCATCATTCCACAGTAGTTTCGATTTTTCCAGTGACGACGACGAGGGATCCACAATGACAGCAAGTGGCATACGTATGTAAGCATCTTCAATGTAATGGCGTAACTGTTCGTGTGGTAGTAGGCGACGTCTGTTACTACTACGGCTGGTTGTCGTTTTTGCTGTTGCTTGCGTTGATGCACCAACAGAAATTGGTATTTCTTTACCTTTTTTGTCCGCAGCAATTGGCAGACGTTGATTAGTAACGACAGTTGTAGTGACGGCGATCAACGGGGGTTCTGAGGCCGCCATGTCGTATAATATTTTCCCTGAGTATTTGGCTAAGTTTGACAAAGTAGTGGTAAAGATGTTTGCGTCCGGCGACGTTAAGGTTGTGGTTGTCGTTGTGGGCACGGTCAGTGTGGACCAAGCATCGCCCAACATTGATACACGTAGATTGGCAAATTCTTCACGTGACTGTTGTTGTGGTTGTTCCTGCGTTTGCATTATCGATGGTATTGATAATTGAGTTCGGGATTCAATTGTCATACCATTTGACCGGTTGCTTCTGGTGATTGCATACTTAGGTGAAGATTGCTTAATAGCATCCTTAAATTCATAATATTCCCCTGAGTTAGTTTGTAATTGAGATTGTTCTTCTGGCTGATCTTGCTGCCAAAGTTGCTGTTGAGGCATTGCCACTGGTGGGTCAAGTTTAGTGATCATATTGTTGTTGTCTTTATCTTTCTGTTTAGAATCATTACTGTCATCGCTTTCCATTTGTCGTTGCTGTGCAGCATAATAGTTTATTGCTAATGGAACAATTTCCCCAGCAATAGTTGAATAATGGTTATCTATTATTAAAGGTTTTGTGTTATCATACTCAACCGCCTGCTTAGGTGTACGCTGACTAAGGGAACTTGGCCAGTGGACCCCTTTATAATTTACTGTTGAAAATTCGTCCTGAGCGTCGTCGGTCGTCTGCGGTATCCTTGTTCTGTGTATATAATATGGTATTGAAGTCGTCGTCAGTATTGGTAATTTACTCATTACTTCGTCAACGATATCTCTTCCTGTTATTTGATTTATTTGGCTTTCAGTAGTAATGAAAAGATTGGAATTGGGTTTTACTTTTTTCCTAATCGATAAATCCGCTGAACTATATTCAGCTTGTGATAACTGATTGTCAGATATATTAAGTCCTAATTCACTAAGTGACTCCACTGAGGAATTGTATGTGTCGTCTGTATTATTTACTATTGATTCCCTTGGCGTATCAACAATACTTCTGCTATCTTCAAAATGGGCACCATTCGTGTAATCTGTATAGCCGCAGCCGCAGTGTAAGCAGCAACAACTTAACAAAATTATAAATTTGAAGCATAAATGAATCATTTTTGTTTGATTTGTTAGCATTAGATATCGTTTCTTCTTTATTGCCGTTTAGGTGTTTGTTTACTCGCCACCCGTTTGTTGATTTAATTCTATTTTACAGAATACGATATGCAATTATTTGCCGTTAATTATATCATTCATTTTCTGCTTGATTATAAATGTATTAACTGCAAACAATAAAGTATCATTTTAATTGAATTTCATTTCAACATTTTATATAATTGGTATTATATGTGATACGTGAGAGTTATAATGCTGCTTTAAAAATGAATTCAATTAAAAATTCTATTGATTACCTAAAAAACATATCTACTTATTAAAATTAAACGAAACTTATTAATGGAAGTTCATATACGCACTATTCATGGCGAACTTATATTACTTGGCCCGTCATTTTCTTAAATGTGAATGTTGAGGGCTTACTGTGCACACTACACTTTTGGGTGGCCTTTAACAAAATTTGTATTGAGTATGATCCCAATATTTTCCGTTAAAGTTAAAACATCCTAATACATATTTGATACTTGTTTTGCACTAATATCACTCGAATTTTAGGCTTTTTTGATGTGGTTATAGACGGATTACACCTTTATTCAAACTTGAACTATGGCCATCAACTAAAACGATACGTGCCAAACTTAGCAAAAGCTAAGTCCAATATTCAAGTTAAATTGCGGAGGTATATCGAAACTTGAACTACCTTGAAAATTACTCTACTTGATATAGCATACATATTTACTTTTAACTTACAGCAATGTTCGGAAGATCACTGTGGTCAAACCAAATGCTGCGAATACATCTTCCCGAAGAAAACTAAATAAAAGCACGGTTGGAAATAATATTAATTAAGAATTCATCAGATATCAGTTTCATTTTATGTAACACTTGCTTTGGCCACATTAGATAAGTAAATTTTCGATTTTTTTGACTCGGTATAAAAATTTTTCATACCGGAGAATGTTCCAGAAAATGACTTTCCGGATTGAATTTTCTACCACTCTGGAATCATTTAGTAAGAATGAATGTTCAGTGCGTTTTCACTGGATTGGACACTTTTTGTCCATCTTAAGATCAAGTTTGTATTGTTGTTCTGCCTACTGCACATATGATTGTAAGCTGCATTAGCATATTCTGTAAGTGTTTCAAGTATTAAGACGCTACTTCTTACTACCACTTGAATTCTACACTTTCATCTCAATTACGTTTATATTCACATTTCTTTCATATACACAACCAAAATGGAAACAGACCAGACATCTGGTCGTGAACTACAAAGGCATTGCTAAGTTGAGAATCTTTCCTAAACTATTTGAAGGAATTGTTACTTAGTAAACAGCTTTCGCTATCAAATCCTATATTTCTTAATTTCAGTATTGCTTCAGCAAGGAGATCATCTGTTACGAACCTTTTAGAGTTTATTTTTATTAATATTAATTTAGCCAGAGAAATAAATTCTAAGACTAAAGTCTTAAAGGACTGGTATCTAAGGCTATCGGCTTTATTCGAACCCGTCACCATCACCACTAAAAGTGCCCATTGAGTTGCTAGTCGAGATTCTTTGTCTTCGGCCATTCTCTTAGAGTTTATTTTCCATGTTTGCAACGCTTTCTTCAGTGGCTCTCGTACGGATATAATATGCACTGATTTTAACACGTAAAGCGTTTGATTTGGTTAGCCATAAATTATTGATCTTTAAGCTCTTGGCCCTTTTATATTTATTAAAATGGATAAGCTCTTATCTCCCTTATAGATAGTTTAAGGTTCTGTTTAACGCCGTCATCTCTGATCAATCCCTCATGAGATCAGGCGCCCCTCAAGGTAGCCCTTTAGTATGCTTTTTGTTTATCTCGTACATTAATGATCTCTCTTTGGTGATTAAGTCCAACTACATCTTAATGTATCTTGACGATGTTAAACTCTTTTCATCTTTTCCCTGGGAATCGCACTCGTATCTTCTTCAATCTGACTTAGACAACTTGGTTACATGGTGCTTTCCAAATTTTATGAAATTAAATTTAAAAAAATGTAAGAAGCTTTCATTCTCAAGCAGCGTTCTATTCACTACTGATTACTTCATTAATCCACAAAAATTTGAAAATGTAGATTGGTTCATGGACTTAGCGGTCTTATTCGACCATAAGCTCCGATTTAATATGCAGATTGACCTCTCTGTAAATAAAGCTAGGTAAGTTTGCTTGGTTTTATTAAACGGTGGTCTAAGGAGGTTAACCATCCTTACATTACAAAAAGGCTTTATAAGCTTAGTGAGATCAACATTTGAATATGCCTCTGTTGGGTGGTGCCTTGCTATAGTTGTTATGTGGAATCCTTTCAAAGGCAATTCCTGCTCTTTACCCTTAGCAATTTGAGCTGGGAGCCGCTTGTCTCTCTGCCTTTTAACGAAAATAAGTTGGTTTTGTTAGTTTTTCCATCACTTCAAAAATATTGTTTATTCTTGGTGTTTCCTTCTTAAGTAAAAATTGTACTATCGTTTCGCCGACATTACTTGGAGACGTAAACTTCAATGTCCCGAACCGCTCCTTTAGAAACTTTACTTTCTTAAAATTTAGTGAGTGTGGATTTAATTACAATCTTTATTTTTATATGATACGTATAGTTTAATCTCAATATCGGATTCATTAAAAAGTACCAAATCAACTCTCCTAAATATGCGGGCCTTGCCGATGTTTTACCTAGATTAGCTTCTAATCTCGATATCTTCATGGGATGCGAAAATTGAACTACATTTTTTCACTATTATCGGTTGCCATACGCGAATTTTGTTCTTTTTATTTTCTTATTCTTTATTCTTCTGTAAATTCTTTTTAATCGTTATTGATAATACTGCGCTTAAGATTTATTTCAATGATCCATTTAATTTCGGCTATTAATTCATATTAGCTCAATTTCAAGTGTAATTAAATAAATAAAATAAAAAATAGTCGTTACAATTTGTCTGTTTAAGTGTTAAATTGCCATAATCTTTTTTTGCTAATATAGCAAATTTCAAAAAAATGTTGAACATAGTTCCGGCAAGAAAAGTTTGAATTTCTTTACCGCATTCGAAAAATATTGCCATATAGAATCACGTGATATATATGAATGCAAGTGAGATTTTCTAGTTTGGCCGCGCTTGACTATTTTTTCATAACCGCTTTATACCAACATAGCAACTTTGAAAAATTGTTAAAAATTAATCTGGAAGACAGAAATTGAATTTGTTTAGTTTGTTTGGAAGGCATTTCCGTATAGATGAGGTGTCCATAAAAATACCTTACGTTTTAAACAAAGTAAGCTTTAAAATCCAAGCATATCTTAATCCCAACTACTTAACAAAGCTATATTAGGGATTTTATAGATCTCTTTTAAGGCAGTTACTAAGTGCCTTTACTAGTTAATTTCGAATTTATCTTCAAACCATTACGAAAATTTTGGATCAGTTTTTTCCCCAGAATACAGTGATGGCATAATCTTGAAAGGGGAACGAATAAATTGATTTGACAGAAAATTAGGAAAGTTCCTATTGCAAATTTTAGAACAGCCTTTAACGAAAACTTTCGATTCAAACCATGTTGATCGGAGCAGACGATAGTAGCTGCAACTAATTTATCAATGGTCTGAAAAATATTCTTAAATATTTTCACTAACATTTCTCAAATTGGATATTGCAACCGGATGCCTTTTATAGACTGCAGATTATTGATGAATCGAAATAGAAATTTTTCGTTTTGGTTTTCGGAATTACTAAAATTTTTCACACTCTCTCCTTCAATGATACCTATATAAATCAGCTAGTTCCTCTAGTATAGAGGTATAAGTTCGGTTACGTGTGGCAGAGATCGTGAAATTAAAAATCTGCCTAATAGTGATATTTTTGTAGTCATCTTTTTATTACATTATTGCAGCTCCTTTGTTGTAGTGTTGCCTTTAGATGTTTGAAATGGAATAGTAAACTTTCTCTATTCCACCCACCAAAGATAGTTTTAGAAGTGTAAATTTGGACTTATTTCCTTAAGTTAGCTTTCTTGCTAGCTTATTCCTCATTTAATGAATATTTCTGTTTGGCTGTTTTGTCATTAGTCACTTAGTCGATTTCCTTTGCTTCGCTTGCATTTAATCGATATGGTTGGCACTAAATAATTGCGGATGTCATAAACGTACAAATAAATATTTAATGTTAAGGGTGTTCAATAATGTGATTACTTTCAAAAGATTGTTGCATCATTTGCTCGTATTTAGCACCAAATTTTGACCATCGAAATTATTAAAACATAATATGAAAAATCTCTTAAAAAGCTATTTGGTGTGGTTAAAAAATAGTTGTAGCTGCATAATTTTAAGAAACAAAACAACGGAAATATCGTATATGGACTTGTCATATCCTAAAAAAAAGGTTGACGGCGAAGTCCTAACTGAGTCTAATATTCGTATTCATCGAAAGCAACTAAAAATGTCGGAAAATGTTGACCATTACATGCCCTCTTGCCGCTTGCTTTATGCAATTCTTTGTTTATTTTCGTGGTTAAATGCCAAATATTACACTTTGTTTCCATATAAAGACATACTTTTCATAGCGGAAGTGGATTAATACGTAAGCCAGCATTGTCCAAATGTTACATATTAATTTTTTTTTCTCAAGGATTTTCTTTATCAAGTTATTCTTCATCACGAAAACTGCGGCCTGTAAGTTGAATATATGCAGAGACTAGTGGACGGACGGGGTTAAATCGATTCAGTAAAGAATTCTGTATTTATCGGTATAAAAAAAAATGGGTCTATCGTAGGTCCTTCTTTGAGTTCCACATATATCCACACAAACTTTATATGCTCTATACCACAAGTGATATAGGGTGTAAACATAGAGAGGAAAGTTTGGTAATTGATACGTTGACGGTGATGGTAACACTTTTCATAGAAGAGAATAATAGGTGCTGCTTATGATTTTGTTAAGGGTTTGCGGTTATCTCGTGCTGATTGTAAGAAGTGCGACATTGACATTTACAGGGGTTTTGCTCAAAACCCAAAAATGTTGTCCGAGTTAGGTAAGAAATTGCTTTGGCTTGAAAAAATACCAAGCGTTTTTGCTTCTGCAAAAATAAATTTCTTCTCCTACACCATCATCTGTTCATACTACTTTCCCTACTCCTTTAATAAATTTGATGTATTTCACTTCTCCAAATCTGCATCTAATTTCTTCTACTTCTTCTTCCCTTTCACTTACGCTGCACCTGTCCTCCTGTGTACGGATTCTTATTATGAATTAACACTCTCAATATAAGCGTTCATAGTTAGCGTTGAGAAATCTTCCTAATCAAAGTAAAAATGAATGTAGCATCGTTATAATACGTCCTCGGAAACTTCTATCTGTGTCTAGATGTTCACTTGACAGATCAGTTTGGAACATTAAATAATGCATATGTAGCAAAAAACCCTCAATATGAAAAGGATTATGGTGTTCAACTTAACATCTTTTTGGCCTTGGAGTATATCATCCTGCAAACTCTATATACTATACCGTTGGTAAGTTAAAAAATCGTTTTGACCACAAACAGTGCTTGTCAAAGGACTTGTACTGACAAAACTTAACCACACAAGTTGTAAATTTTCAACGCTAGCTTCTACTGCAGCTTGGTTGAAATATAAAACTCAAAGATCTAAGGTCTTCTGGTTGATGTCTTTTGATTGTTGGGAAACGTTCAAGGCAGTCTTATAATTGCAAATCTTTTTACTAAATTCTTCGAACTTGACTTTAATAGTACCATGCGGGCGTCGTTGTGTTTCTTAAAACTTTGTAGTAGAATGCCATCGACATCATCTTCAATCGCCCCCTCGGAACAGATAGAGTCCCAGGTTATTGGATGATCATGTTTCTTCTTTCACTTTATAAAAGCGGTAAAAAAACATCCGGTGTAAAAACTGTAGCGGCATTGCTAGATTTAGTGTATTGCCGAAACTATTTGAGCACATTATAACTTCTCGAATTAATTGCGCTATCAAGTAAATTGCTTCTCGTAGCCAGATTGCCTTTCTGGAAGATAGATTAATCTTCTCAAATCTCTTTAAATGCACTACCCGTACGTTTAAGACCTCTAAAGAAACACAAATTGATATTAACCATTCAGTAAGGCTTTTGACAGAATAAGACACAAGTTGTTATTGTGGAAATTATAGCCTATGGCTTTTACTCATACTTAGTTTTCATGCCTCTTACCTTTATGGCAGATCCTTAAACTATTCTCCTTTAACTTAGAATCCTACCCATGTCTTCTCCAACGTAATTTAAATATTTTAGTTATATGGTACTCATTAAATTCTGCGGTATTAAATATAAAAAAATGTTGAACCTTTTCGCTTTCAAGATGAAATTCGAGCGGAACTGATTATTTTTTTATATGCACACAAATTGTAGCACGCGCATTCGTCATTCTTCCTTCCTTCAATTTATCTGTTAAACAATTTTTAAATAAAGTTAGGACTAGGCTTTAATAAACTTTGTTCTATTAAATCCTATTTTCGCTAAGGAATTGAGATTGAGAAGAATTATTCCCACAGTGAAATTTCGTTCATGGTAAAGATGATAAATGATGGCATTCTTCCATCGGTTTATTAACTTCAACGTCTTTATCGCTACTTAAAGAGCCCGTCTTTTCATAAAATTTAGCCAATGTAAAATTAAATAACGAATTATTCAGCTCCCTCAGGGCCATTTCTAAAAATTTAGTTGAAGTTTATAACTTCATCTTTTTACAGGATTCCGTGTATACCACTAGAGCCGCTTTTTTCAATACTCACGCATCGTTGATATTATACTTTAACTAAAGTTTACAATTTTTCGCCAAATAAGATCGCAACAGTCACTTACCAAGCTTTTGAATGCTTGCGTCTGTTTAATGGCACGCTCTTAACTTGATATGTGGATGCTTCAATTGCCAAATCGATTAATTTCATAAAACAAGAAGTTGAGAAAAATGGTAAAATATTATATGTTGTTTTTTAAAATTGGCTAAATGTGGTGTTAATACTTATTATTAGGGAAATTTGTTTTGAATATGTACAGTTAGAAGCAAATGAAGTGCTTTGATATTAAAATTTAATAAAATTCCAAAAATGGAGTTAATCGATTTGGCAAGTAAAGCCAGGTAAAGCCAAAGTATCAGTTGTAAACCTTGGGTACGTTTTTTGTCCTTTATTTTCCTTTTTCTTTTACTTTAGTTTCATACCCACCACCGGAAATTAGGTACATTCATTCTGTCGATACGTTTGCAATACCCAGAAGGGACCCTCAGAGACTGTATGAAGTGTATACATTTTCGATCAGCATCGAATTCTGAATCTATTTGGTCACGTCTGTCTAACCGTCTGTGTAATGCCTGGTAAACAAAATAAAGATATCGGATCGAAATTTGGTAGAAATGTTGGAAGTCCTTGCACGCTAGTTGATATTGAAAATGTGTCAAATTAGTCGAAGGACTCGTCTATCACATAAGATGAGAACGTTTCTGTTTTCAAAAATTATTTAAATGCTCTCTTATGACTCGCTAATGCTTGTTCGCAGTAACCAATTGTTTTGAAAAGAATTCGGTACTTTTTGGTCTACAACGATGACTGTCGACTGTTTAGTTTGAAATTTGATTATGAACCGTGAATAGCCGTGAATACAAAGCAGTTGCAGTTGGGCAGCAAGCTGCTCGCAGTTAGTTTTGCTTGGGATGATTCGCTATTTCGAACAGGAGCTTTCCCGTTTAATGACGATTTAAAAAGCATTACTGCAATAAATTTAAGTTTTATATGAGAGAAATTTGTCTCAGACTTGGATTCGAACCAGCTAGAAAAAAATTTAAGCCGAGAAGTATAAACTGTACCCACTTTATATCATCGGCTATTAAAATAAACGCAGTGCAATTATGATATGCAACGGGAGATGGTCCATGTATGTAGACACTAATATTTTTGTTTGGCGGACTAATTAAGAAACTCTTTATTATGACTTCCTAAAAATAAGAGAAACATTCATGACTCTAGTCTATTGTAAGTTAAGCCGTATGGACTCAAGAAGGAATAAAGCAAACACCAATCAATAATAAGCAGAAAAAATACTTTCATTTTATTTATGTTCGCCATCATGTTGCAAACAATGCTAATGACAAAAATACAAAATGTTTTCTTAACGGCGTTTCGGTGCCGTTACGTTTAGCTGGGATCTATAGATTGTAAATTGATGTAATAAGTTATTAATCAGTTATATAGTAAGTAAACGAAGTAATAAACGAAGATCCAGTTTCAAGTTTTTGACAATGCATGATATTTTTAGAGGGGGGTTATGTGGTTGCAATAATCGACAAATAATTTCTTAAAAATTGTAAAAAAAAAATAAATAGACAGGTTGAATACAAGTTTCTTACATCCAGCAGCAGCTTGTATATGATGTTTAATTGGAAGATAAAGTGAATTTGTTTATTCATTCAGTAGATATCTAGCGTATTGTACGTATGATACATCATATCAACCACAATTTAATACATTTCAACTCACATTCATTCACAATTGAATTTGTTGATTTTTGGTCGCTTTTCATTAATAGGGAAAGATTTGATTTCAGATTTTCCCAGGAAGGCTCAGAGGGCTTAATTACGAATTGCACAAATGGAGATAAACGTATCACTGTGATCGGTTAATAATTCTTGGGCCTAAGTAACAAAAAAAACAGTTTCTTTTTCCAAAATTCTACTTTATCCATCAACATAACCCCTTCAGGAGTGATACAATCAATATAATGCTCTTGTAACATTTCGGTGCTCCTTTGGTAGCGCAATTTTTGTTAAAATAACTTCAGTTTTTGCAATAAATGGGTTGTTTAATGCAAACTTTTTTAACTGAAGCATCCTTTTGAGATTTATAAAAAGATGATAACTGGTTTCCAAGCTATTTAGTACTTTCTGGTGCAACCACCCCCTCAGCATTAAAGGGATATATAGGACAAAGGAAGCAAACTATCGACAAATAGGTACCTTTGACAGAAAAGAGTTGTTACAATTCTCTTTAAGTGAACGCTAGGTTCGAAGAATTAATTAAGAAGCAATGTTCAACGGTCTTTGTTTCTGTTACATTTTCAAAAATGGAGATAAAAAAATGAAAAAAAAGTGTTACCAAGGCATTCGCTACGGCCAATTTCACATTCGGTTTAAAAATGGCTGGCTTATACCAAAATAATATATTGGTTATATAATTATTTAAATAATTCACAAAACGTTACCAAAAAATCTTGAACATTCCATGCCGTATAACCGTTTTTTTGAAGCTTGGAAAATGAAAAAGATTAAATTTATGCATTTGCTAATAGCACGATGTTCGGAGTTACCCATTGTTTTGAAAAGAAATATAAATGTAGCATCACTGGAAAACAGTGGAAATGAGAATATTTTGAATTGAAGCTAGGCTTTTTCTAAAAATAATACGGTTGTTGTGTTAGAGATATTTATGTGTGAGTCACGAAACTTATTACGTGATCTATGTATGTATATTATATGTATTTATATATATTTGGAGCGTCTTGTGTGTTATTTTGGTGGTTTACTCGTCTTGCGCTACAAACGTTTTACCAAACCTAGTATACATTTTTCCTTTCGCGAGTCTAAACAACGTTCTGTTTTCTCGCAACAAAAGAGATACAAAATTTTTCGGTAGCAACAGACGTTCATATCATACGTTTGTTTATTTTTACTTACATATCAATTCCGTCCGTCTTTGCACAGCTGTAACAATTATATTAAAAATTTATCTGTTTTATAACTTTTCAATCTGGGTGCGTCTGCATACGCATTATCATATTATATTCTGCGCATGTAATTCAATTGTTACAATATTATTATTGCTCTGCAAATGTATTGATTCCTAAAGACAAGAAGTAGCATTACTTGATTTAAAAATAATCAAATTCCAAGTTACGTTTTTTTTATGCAATAGTGTTCAACTTGTTGATATTTTGAAGTTGTGTACTTGCCTGTCTGTTTGTTTTATTGTACTTATTATGAATTGACTAAGAAATTTTTAAGTAACAAATAATTAAGTGTATTCATACGATTATTCATTAGTTTATTAACATTTGCTGCATTTTTGTTCGGATTTTGTTTAATTGACTTTTGTTATTGCTGCCGTCTCTTTCACTTTATAAAGACACAACATGTATTTTTTTCAAAAAAACATATGTCGCAAACCGAAAATCCTGCAAGTTTGTGTAAAACGAAATTGATAAAAAAATAACCGAGGAAGACAAGTATGTCCGCCTATAACCACATCTTTTTTACCCATCACCTTCGTACTAAGAAACAAATTTAACAAAAAAGCAAAAAAAGTTAAGTTTCGATACTCTATAAGACTGTATGCGCGTGGATGATTTTTTCATTTCTGTAGTGGCATTTTAGGATCACTCATAGGAAACTTTTATCGTTATTCTGACACATTGTAAGTAGTAAGCAATGAACTTAGTTTTTTGTAAGTTTTGAAAGCAGAGATGCTCTCAATTTACATGTTGCATTAGAGGCGTGTCTTTTGATCCATTTTCAATACCAACTAATATGCAAGCACTTCCAAAGTTTCTGCGAAATTGCTCCATGCTTACCACGAATCTTCCCAGACAGACAAACGAAGAGACGTATTGACGACCGAATGCTCATGCCTAAATCGATTCAGAGTTTGATATTGTACTTTACAGGGACTCCGAATCTTCTTTTTGGTTATCGCGGACGTTTTGACGAGATGAAAAAATTTTCACCTTTAGTGATTGATATAAAAAAAAAAACCTGATTTAGGATTTTTCACTTGGTCAGTTAATCTTTTAAATTAAGGTGGCAGCAGCTACAACTTTAAGTGCATAAATTAAAAAAATATATACTGAAGTATATTAAATTAATTTAAATGAAATAGCAACAAAATAACAAGAGAATTGGATGGTCAAGGTTGCTTATTCAGTTATCAACATAAAACTGCTAATTTTATTATTGTAATAATTAGTAATGCTTAAGAGACCTAAAAAGAATAAAGCAAGTTATATGCATTTTAAAGCGAATTTTGGGCGCCTATATGTAGAGAGAAGGAAAGTTACGAAACTAGATTGAGTAACTTTATAAAGTCTTGCTGAATACTTTCGTAAAAAATGCAAAAGTTTCTTGCAAACTACTTAAAAAGAATACGTCATTACGTGTCTTAGGTATGAAAGACTCATCGATAGTTCTCGCCTCATCGATAACTTTCATGCTTCAATAGAGAAAATAGATAATAGTGGATAGGAAGAATATGGGAAGAAAGAGATTTTATTAAATATTTCTGTAAAAAGGATGAAATCCTCTACGATCTCAATTGAAAGACCTCTTGGCCAAGCGTGATAACGTTTACAGAAGCTGAATTGCTCCTATATAAAATATTCTTATGATTTATTTCGCGACGGTAAAAAGCTTCGTAACTCGAAAGCGCTTATTTATGTAAGGAAATAAATTTTCAATTTAACAAAGGTTAAACCGGATAATTTTCGTAAAAAAATTACTTATAAAGTTCTGTTAAACATTTTTCAGTGCAAGGATGCAAGCCATATGGGATTGCCCTAGAACAAATGGCATTAGTTATCGACGACAGTACCCACAATACTTGTACAACAAAATCAGTTTTCTTCGATATATTGTGGGAACATTGAGAACTTAATTTTATAAGCGTTTGTAGTTTGGACATTTTAAGAGTGGGTACTAAAACAGGACTGGGTATTTATTGTTCCTAATATATTTGTCAAGACGATGCACGCCAATAAGCGACGAAATGTTACATAGAGCATTGAAACTTAAACTGGCATCAAATCTGTAGCTGATCTGCCGAAAATCTTAAGATTTTTTTGGAGACGTCACCTTACTGTCAGTTCCCTGCTGTTATTTTGGGTGTCGATATTTTGAAGGAATTTTAAACAACTGTGGAAGGCATGAATTGAACGTATTTGGGTCGCTTATTTCAGAAAAGCTGATTATTAGGGACTTAGGAACTCGACTGGCATTATGTAATTTTCTAATTAAGAGAATGGTGAGCTAGGTGGTATGCTAAGTGATCCTGAGGTATAAGGAGTTTGATACAAGAGGCACCAACTAGCAAAATGAATCGCAAAACTTCAGTGGTCAAATTCGATTATGTGTTGCCAATTGTAATGAGCTTGTTAAAAGATCTTAAAATCAGCGCTGCCAACATCCTCAATATTCGGATGAAATTGTATGTGCTTCAATCTTTTGTTTCGATTCTACTTTCTTTGTTTACACACAGTGTTACATTTTTATCTCATTTTGAATGTTCTTAACCTGTAAAGATCATTTCACAATAAGATTAGTGCTGACTTAAATATGATCAGAACTGTCTCTATCGGTTAAATTTAGTTGTCTAAAGGATCTTTTGAACTTTTAGAAAAGAACTAATAATGAAGTCTTTGAACCGTTCCACCAAGTTTGAACTATTTGCACACTAATGAAAATTGAAATTGAAAATTGAAAATGAAAATTACATTTAAACAGTTCAAGTTTTTATGAGTTTGACGGCAAAATAATGCCAATTTACTTGTGTAGGTCTGAATAAAAACAGTAAGTAGGAAATGTTTGTATTGGGATTTGAGGTTTTTGGTTGTTAGAAGGGGGTCTATGTTAGGGTAGATGGGCGGATGTTTGACCAAAGTTTTATATTTCTTGTTTGAATACCTAGCTTCTTGTCAAAATGAAGATGGGTAGTTATGCAAAATCTGCATTGGATTTCGAAGTTGCGTCCAAATATAGAAAAGACCAATAAGCAATTCTTCTACTGTAACATTTTGGATTATTTAATGGGTTTTTTTTTTTTTTTGGAAGTATAAAAATTTATGACGTATTGCACACATTCACGATCTTGCAAATAGGATGACAAAGTTAATCAACGCAATTGGCGGATCGATATAAACGGTTCAAAGCTGCTCAAGCTTTAAAAACGATTAAGAATCTTGTCAGTTTACGATTGTGGGTTATTAAGGCGCCTTTACCTACGTTGTTTATTTTTTACAAAGAGAAAATAGAAAATTTATTCATAGATATTTGTAACGATTGTGAAAGTTAGACAACCCTAAACTGATTTGAATCGTTTTAACTGTGACAGCAGCACGTGGCAGTTTTCCCGTCATATGTTATATCCCATATTGTATCACGTGTTAAGATTTTTGTTAGTTAATCTGTTATAACACTAACAATATTTTATGCATACTTTAGAACTCAGAATGCATGGTTTGTAATATGAACCATAAACTCAAATTAAAATTTCATTAAAATAAATGAGAAGAATAAAAAGAAGTTTGTTCAAACCCTTGACAAAAACTTCAACACAATATTCGTTATAATAAAATTTACTACGAAATATTTTTGAAGGCATTGTGTAATAGAAGCTACTAGCGTAGTTCACCTCAAAACCGTCTGTAATGATTTATTTATAACTTCTTCGCTTATTATCCGTTAATGATCTTTGGATACGCTAGTTAGCTATTGATCGCGCTAAATACTTCAACACACTCCGCATGATTGCAATATGATTGAATTCTAATGATAATATAATCCATACTGCTAGCATGCACATTTTTATGTTGTAATCATATTTACATTTTCTTGTTGATTTCTTTTCAGTCCATGTATATGAATGCATGCCGTGCACAAACGCTTGCAAACATATGTTCATAGAAGTTTGTGGGTTTTACAAAACTGTGGCGGTGATGGTGGTGGTACAATATCCATACAAAAAACATTATTTTTCCATCTAAACATAAAATGCAAGGTCGATGCATACATATGTATGCGTATGCCGGCTTACAAGATATGCATGCAAAAACATCCATGCTTATATGTATATATATGCGCAATAAACTCTTAACAACAACTTTGTAAGCTTTATTATTAAAACGATGGGTTTTCGTTGGTGTGCTTATTGGTTAACATTGATTAACATCATTAAACTGGTCAGCACGCTTGATCAGGTGTCACAAATAAATTTTGTTTCTTAGTGCTTTTGGTTTGATATGTAAGCGAAGATATGGGTGTTTGCATTACTATTCATACATATTCTCTTTAATGTTGAATTTGTGCCTTTGTTTTCCTGTTATGTTGAGTTATGTATGTTTTTATTTTCCTTTCCTTTGTTTTTTATACATTTATACTTTTTTTGTGTGAATTCCTGCTAGCAACTCTAGAAAAACCTTTGCCAACTTAATATATAAAATTGCAATTGTTTGTTTATGCAAATTTATCACAGTAAGTGCAGGTTCTTAAGAAATTTTGTGAACGTTATCATAATATTACAACAAAGAGACAATTTCTGTCGCTGATCATATTGGAGAATGATTGATATCTAACAAGTAAATGTGTGTCAACACAACACAAATTGGGTTTGTGAACTCCAAAATTTCACACCGACTTGATCGTTCCAAAGTAAATACGTGATGAGAATTATGAGTGATTCTATGTCAGAGCATTAAGATGTAAGAGGCACACACACACACACACACACACACACACACACACACACACACACACACACACACAC
>KK502441.1:985597-998611 GCA_000688735.1 Glossina austeni
TGAGCATAGCATCTTTCGCTGCACAAGGTTTGAGAATGGCAGACCTCGAATAAAGCCGAGTGAGATATTGGCAAGGTTAACTGCCAGCAAAGATGTTTGGAGCACAGTAGGCGACTTCGTAAGCACAGTGCTCAAAGAACTACGACGGCTTGAAAGACAGCCGGTGGAGAGCAGAGGGAGTGGAAGCCAATAGTGTATTCCACTGAGATCCCACCATCGTAGCGTGCTAATGTCAACCAGCCTCCGCGAAGTAATACCTAACGGTGGTCCCGCGGAGGGGAATGGTAGAAGAAGTGTGTGGGGGGGTAGTTTTTAGTACGTAAGTGTCATGGATGGCGAATCGTACATGCTGCTACTAAGAACCAGCAGTATCTTCCGAAGATTTTCTACCTCCTGCTCGCTGAGCAAAAAAAAAACACACACCCACACATATATATATATATATATATATATATATATGAATACGTACAAAATACAATACACATACATATAACCATTCACACATCTATACATATATATATATATCTAAATATATATTAACAATATAATATATATATATATATATATAGTATAATATTAGTATAATATATAGAAATACTCACCTGCGTCCTCAGAAATTGATAGGATGAGGTAAGAAAGGAGCTCAACAACACTTATTTGTTTGTCTACTGAAATTACAAGATCTGTCAGCATTTTAGGGCTTAAACGGTTAAGTTGGTTTTTAATGTCTTCCTTTTTATATTCTACAAGTGATATTCAAAAATACACTAAATGGCTTCAATGGTCACTAGGTTTCCTCGGAGTTAGTAACAATTTCAAAATAGTTTTGTTATTTACGTTAATACGTCAGACCTTGAATATTTTCATTTATTTATTTATTCTTACTTATTTGGCACAAATAAATTCAGCTACGCTTACGATATCAGCCGAACTACAAAAAGCGAACAACTAAGCTTAAACTTATAGGCAATAACTCGTATAGAATTCATAACTAAATGAACACACATCAATAATAAAACAAAGTGAAGAGAAGAGCAAAGGTAGCTTAGAAGAAAAACAGCGTATGATATGTAACTAAATAGATACTTTGAGTTTAAGAGTAAATAGCAATACTAGCAATTGACTTAATTTAAAACAATGAAATGCGTTAAGAAAATGGGAAAAGAAACAAGTAACAAAGTTATATTCGGCGGGGACCGAATGCTTTTCGCATTTGCCAAGTTGTTTTATTTGAAACCCATTTCGTTGGTATTGTTAAGAAAACAGTAATCGGGATGTCTACCATATTCATTTTAGAATTAACACACTTTTAGGCAAATAATATATCTTCATTTGAGGG
The DNA here is from genome assembly GCA_000688735.1 of Glossina austeni. Classification (NCBI taxonomy): domain Eukaryota; kingdom Metazoa; phylum Arthropoda; class Insecta; order Diptera; family Glossinidae; genus Glossina; species Glossina austeni. The sequence continues at coordinate 986,937 of KK502441.1, forward strand.
ATGTACAAAATAGTTTTAAGCATTCTGCCTGGTTTGCGCTATGATAAATAAGCATAAAACCTCAAAAAAGCAAAAAAAAGCAAATTTAATCAATAGTAACTTTGTGTGGGCATGGATGATTTTTTCCATTCTTGCACGTAAAAGGTAGACTTTTTCGTAAAGAAAATGTGGGAAATTTCAGCATTTTAACTTTTATAATCTTTGAGAAATCAGCAAACACCCACAAATTTTTGATAGGAAAAACGGAGTTGCGTTCAGTTTATGGTCCATTGCGGGCTTCTGCTCTAACCAATTTGGCCCATTTTCAATACTAAACTGCGTACAAGAGCTTCCAAAATTTCTACCAAATTTTACGTCAATATCTTCACTTTTGCGACCAGGGACGTCATGCAGACGGACAGTAACATTCGTACGGAGGTAACATTGGAATCTGAACAGATTCAAAAAGGTTAATGTACGCATTATAATTTGCTGGCCATTCAATCATCGCATATTCAAGAAGAGGTTGTATTAGTGCACGATAACGTTTAAGTCAATAAATTACTTAGACCAACGCTTAAAAAAACCCTAGATTTAGACCTATTTGCCACAGAAATAATCTCCAATTGAAGCTCAATTTCGGATCAAATCATTCAAGAATGCAACATTGTCAAGCCTATGGCAATCTAAATAGTCATCGACAGATATCGGGATAGATCTAGATAGTGATAAGTTTTCGCACTTGTTCTGGTATAAAGCCATGGCATTATGTTTGCACCAATTCGATAACTCAGTGAGACCGTCTTGTAGCAAAATGTCATTTACTAAGTTAAATGATCGAAATTGTCGACGAACGTTAAAATTTTCGAATTCTTTGGAGAGAAGGGTGTTTATTAATATAACGAATAAAAAAAGCAGAGGACCAAGTTAAGGTTGGCTAAGTTGACTTGCGGTACACCTGATATAACATCGATCGGGCTTGAGACGTAACTATCAAAATTAGCACATTGTGTATGCCCAGAAATGTACGCTTTTGTCAATTTAATCAAGCCAGTTTCAAATTTGAAATGCAATTAAGCGTGTCCGCTTGTACGCTTGCCCATGTGCCCGTCTGCCTAGCAGTGTGATGTACTTGGTAAGCATTCTCCCATCCGCAAAAAGAAAGAGATCGCCTATAAATTTGGAAAAGAGTACCGGTCAAAACACACGCTTACAACGTCAGCAAAAACCGTGAACATCTTCGCTTTCCCTGTTTTTTTGGTTGTTACTCATATAGTACAACACATACACTATATAAATTTCCACTTTTATTCTGAAAATAGAAAAAATCAGCCGCACCCACCCGATATTAGATAGAGTTGGATAATATAATTCTTTTCCTTTTTTTGTTTTTAGGATGATGGTGAGTTTCGAAAAGATTCGGTCGCGACCGAATATAATTTTCTTAGTTGTTAGGGCTTGAAAATGGGATAAGAAATTGTTATAACCAATCTTCAGTAGTGATTGTAAAGAAAACTATTAAATATCCTTAAATGCGGGATTGACGTAATTTTAAATATATATGAATATTGTTGAATACAGTTACATTTCAAAACTATGTAAAACATTCTTTTTGATTACAGACGAAACATAGATAAAAACCTGCTAACATTTCAGCTGCCAGAAATGTACTTGGAATGTATTATTTACGCATAAATCATTGTGATGTCATAGGCGATTTTCAACGGAGCGACGATATGAATCTTGCATATAAAATTTTTTTCATGTGCAATATACTTTTTTAAGGTGTTATTTATCCCACCATCCATTCACCACATAAAGGTCTTATTTATTTCGTTTGTAGCGTTCTTGACTTTATGAAAAAAATTAGACTGTAAATGAATTTAACGTATCTGGATGTCTGGCCGGATGTTTGTGTGTTTGTTTGTTTTCTGTGTTTCTCTAATTTAAATAATAGATGCTTTCGCCACTGTCCGGTATCTTGGTATCATCACAAATTTCAGTCAAATTTAGAACCGTTTAGAAACTTGGAAAATACGGCCAATCAGATGCATTATTTGTAAATAAGAATCGCAATTTTAATAAATTTATTTGTGTATGGCGCACTGAAGGTATGTCGGTAAAACATTATATATGACTTTTACCTAGGTAGCACCTGAGTATTAAATAGATGTGCAGGAATCATAACTTAGCTATAATTTTAAAGAGCAATATTACAAAAAAGAGCAAGAAATTGATGCACGAAATTGATGATTCATACTAAACGACCTGTTAGGACTTACTTCGAGGCTAAATGTCTAAGACTCCAAATCTATACACCACTATTGGAATACGAATTTCTCAAACACTGAAAAATAACACTTGATGATTTTTAACTCAACATTAAGAGAAAAACAGCAGCAATATTACTATAAGATGATTTTTCAGCATAATATTTAAGAAGTATTAAACCGCGCTTACCTATCACACATGACTTTCTGATTCATATTTTCTACAGTCAATGATATATGTCAGTCTAAGTAGTACTGCTGTCCGACTAGCAACACGAAAAAATAGTTCGATTCTTCCGATTATATGGTAACGTAGTAAAGAAAAATTCAATCTTAAAACATTCTTTCAGAACAAAACTGTCTTCTCACTAATAAATCCATTTAGATTAATGTTAGTCACGTTTACAGTTGCTGCTTTTGTCAACTTTGCAACAACTCCTATGCTGTTGAAGATGTCTCAGTGAGAGTTGATTTGGTTCCTACTAATTCTTTATCCGTGGAAATCAATTTAAACTAAACGTAAGCTTTCTTGAGTGATAAAAAGTATATGCATCTTATTTGTGGAAGTACGATTTACATACCGTGAAAGATTTGGCTTACAAAAATATTGTTATACCGTCTGGGCAAGTTGGAGCATCTTAAGATACTTGGCTTACAATCCCATTTATCATGAATTATTACCTTATTTTGCGTCAATTCGGATTTTGTTTGTGCACTTTCATCCATTTTGGCACGTGAGATTTTTCGCAAATTCGAATATACGTATTGACGTATATTTTGTCGCCTATTGTCAATGTCTTCAAATATGGCTACACTACGTTACAAGTTATGCGATTTTAAAGCCATCTATTGAAAAAAAAAGACGCTACAACTAGTTTATGATTTAATTTATTCTTCCTTAAACAACAAGTATTTTTTAGTAGGTTTCTTAATATCTTTTCTGATACTTGTTTAAGTCTACGGATCTTATGATTGACTTCACCAATATGACCACTGTTTCAATAATTTGTAGGGATAATCCTTCAATTTCTCTATTATATGAGCACGTTGCACTATTATGAGCAAAAAGTTCATTTGTGTTTTGTTTTGTTTTTTTGTTAACCCAGATGTCTTACGAATTTCTAAATCGAATTGGAAGGAGATTCTGTAGTGCTAATATTTTGATATTGTTGAAAAGATTTGAATGAACTCAACCCAAGAAATTCCTTTTATCAAGAGCTATCATTTTGGTTGCTTAGCAGTCAAACAGTCGTACTAAGTCCATTTGTTGACTATGGTTGGTTCAAAATCGTATCATATATTTTTTTTGCTATGGATTTCTTCGCGGAAACGTGAAGAAATATCTGTTCACCTGCGATATGCATAGCCGTAGCAATTTCACTCAAAAGTCATCCATAAACATATCATGAATAAGTTTTGGTCCCATATCACTGACACTCCTCTGTCTATCTACTAAGTATTGATTTTAAAACAACAGATTACTCGTAATGTTTTACTATGACCTTCTACCATTTTTAACATTAAATGTAGAAGTCATATTTTACGATGAACATAAAAAATATATCACTTAATATATTTGTATATGTGGAATAAAACAATTTTTTTTTTAGTAAAAATTTTAATCCATTTATTCATTCAAATTTATACAAAATATAAAAATAATCTGGTTTTCTAAGACCATGTATGTCCTAATGTGCTTTCCTTCTTGTCATATTTCTTGTTGAAAGAGTTGTCGGTCTTCTACCAAGGTAGTACTTCACCCTGCGTATAGATTACATTTCTCTTTGCAAAGAATTACTAGAAAGCACCAATCTTATAAAGTAAAAGTATTGTGCACTCTCAACCGGTCATTGTCAAGTTTCGTTTGTAAAGTCTCGGCCCAACTAATATGAAGGCTGAGCTCTACTTGACTGGGAAAGTCTGCTCCTTCGTTTATAAGAATATAGTATTAGGTTGTAAGTCAACGCATTAGCTCGTATATGCATTATCGCAAAATCAAAAGACGCAGAACGCCTTCACGTAAGCTTTGCGAAAGATTTAGTCCCTGGGATTATATTCTCTTTGAAAGGTAGCGCATTTGTAAAGCAGCTGCCAACTGTAAAGACTTGCAGTCTATGACTGACTGCATTTTTTGTGCTTTATTTTGTCAGATCGGGTATTTCTAGCCTTGTATTTGTTACCAATTGGTGCTGTCAATCGCTATATCACCTTTAATTGGGGAACTCGACGGCACTCTCATTCGCTTTCATCCCTTTTGATTATTCCAATGTGTTCTCCTTTTCACTACTTGTATTTGAGAGCTCTGCAGAGTCAAACGGGTCATTTATATTGTTTATCTGATAAGCTTTCGCCAGATGCAAGCCGTAAGTTATGATCTAACAGCAAATCTTTATTGTATAATCGAAAAATTGGGTAACGAATAGTAGCATAATTTCTTAATTTTGTAATACAATCACATGTAAAAGTCTTCACAATAAAGATTCGACCTGTAAACACTTCAAAGGAGCAAATGGCACCACGCCGGAAATCAAATTTCAATCAATGTCAAAATCTAAACAAGGGTAAATAAATGTTGGAAAGTATGTTTGAGGTACATTATAATAAACATCGTAAAATCAAAACTGTGATGTCATAGCGCTTTACGTATTAAGTTTCGTCTGAAACTGCGACAAGAATCCATTTGAGTCTGTAATATGTTTAGAATTAAATATACGCCATTTTCATTGTTCCATTTGTTCCATTTTCCACTGTCCATTTCACAATTTAACAACGAGTGCTGAATGCTTTAAACCGTAGGTTTTGTATGAATCTGTCCTGATATTGCTAAAGGTTTTTTGGTTGGTTTATAGTTGACGGTTTACGAACTTTTCATTCAACTGGTTGTTTGCTTAAGATAATGATAAAAATAAAAATTGACTCCCAGACTCCATAACTTTCGTAATAAAAGTATATGCTTAATTTTGCTTTCCTTAGTAGGTGAATAAATTTAATTTTGATTTGTTAAAATAATAATAATGGAATGAACCAACAAATAAAATAAATTCGAATTAATATAAATGATTTAAAGAACGAAAATAATTTAACATTTGATATTTAAATCTAAAATAAAGTTAAAAACAAACGGAACAGACGGGAAAAATGAAATTCAAATGTCATCCGAAGAAAAAACCAACAACTTGCCTTTTTGTAAGCATTTATTAACAATTATTTTATGTTGCAGCAGGTGTTGTTGTTGATCATAGTTTGTTGCAATTGTGTTGTTTATATTACTATATGTGTTGTATTGTTGTTCTTCTTATTACATTAATATAAGCAACTCGGTGAACGTTTACCAAAACCAATAATATTTATTGATTTTTTTTTTGTCGTTTTGTTGTTATATTTGATTTTACTCTTGAAATGAAATCATAAGATAAATCGTTGCACATATATTTACATGCAAAGCAAATACGTTATACCAGATAACACGTGCCATTTAAGGATAGTTGTTGTCTACAGCTGGCTTTTTTTTTTTTTTTAAATATTGTTTTCTTGCTTTATTTTGTTTGTTTATTTATACTTATTATGCACTTGAATTATTACTCGCAATGTAAACAAACAGGCACTGTAACTCTTTTACGTAGAAAATCAAGGAATATGCACGTAGGAGTATGGTCTGTTAAAAGTGGTGTAAAAAATAATTAAAAGACTTAAAACACAAACTTGCTCCCATTAATGGTAGAGTTTCGTGGGCCTTTTCTTTTGCTTCAAACTTATTTTTGTGCATACTTTTCGAAGCCTTTCTTTTATGATTTGAAAAGAAAACAGAAATTGATTTCATTCATTTACGATTTACTTATTTTGTTTAATTTCACCGTAAACGCGTAACAACGATTGCAAAGTCTGAAATGAAACTGAAAGCACTTGAATATACTGTCAAGCGTTCAGTATTGAGAGTTAGTTGTACGACGACAAAACAATGGTGCATATGTTGTTGTGTCCGTGTTTACGTGTATGTTCGACTATGTTTATGCGTACGTGCATGTGTGCGAAGCTAACAGCATTCCCTTAACTCATAAAATAATGTACTGTGTGTTCGTTTTGTTTGATTTCTTTTTTCATATACGTGTGGGTATATAAGCTGCTGTATTTTGGTATTTATGTTAGTGTGTGCTTTTCTTTGTGAATTCTCTTACTTTGCGCTGACATAAATCTTTGTGTTTATTTTCATTTTTAATTTTGCAAATGCCGTCGTTGTTACTTTATCAGCATAACCATCATCAACTTGTCAATAAACCAACCGGTGCCTTGGCTTCCAATAGTTCTCATTTTTTCTTTTTCATTTCTATAATATCATTCCTTTTTTATTCTGAGTATTGCAAATTATATGTCATACCTTTAATTTGTTGTTTATTTGCCGTTTTTGTTAAATTGCAAATTGTTGTTATTATTTATTTTATTGTTTTTTTTTTATTAAATTTTAATGCTTGAGTTTCAGTTTAAGTGTTTATATGTCATTTCATAGGAATCGGTGCCTCCGTTTTGTCTGCGTTTACCTGTTTGATATTTAAATAAAACAAGTATTTGGCATGTATATGTATCCGTGCTTGTACTTATCTATCTCTAAAGTTGTGTCTCGTCTTACATGTTATGTTGCTCTTTACGTTTTTAACTCTTTGTTTGGATGCTTACATTACTCACATTAGTCACGTTACTCACGTTTTTGTTTTTATCCTCAAGAATTTAAATTTATTTGCTTAGTTCTTCAAAGTCATCATAATTACATTTTTTTTAAGTTTTTTTTTTTGCATAATATGTTTGTTGTTGCTTTTGCATACGTTTGTATCTTTCTCATTTATCTTTTTGTTTTTCTTTCTCTTACCTACATGCTTATACAAAAAGTGCTATGTATTGATAATGTTTTAGAAAAGTTATCGACATATTAGTTGCTTAAAGTTTTATTTCAAGTTTGTCGAGTGTTCTATGGCATTAGAAGAAAATAAATTTAATGTGAATTCTTGCTGTAGTAACTACGTATTGCTAGGAAGAGAAACTAAACAAACAAGAGAGTTAGCTTTTGTTTACCTAACGTTTATTTCTTTTTACTAGGACGATCATATTGATTTCATTTGAGATTACATTGCTTTTGAACTCTTTTAAGTTAAAGTCCAGTTACCCGCTTTAGTTTATCATTTGTTGATGAGTCTCCTAAGCAGTTTAAAAAGTGTTAAGCTTTCGTTGTTACGCATTAAGCGTAATATCTCAATTGCGGCGTAGCTTGCATTGTTAGCTGATCTTTTAAGTAAAGAGATGTACAAAAAACTATAGTCAGTATCTCTGATTCACTCACTTTTTTTCTGAAGTCCTCGATACTAAAGGGATGCCCTCATGTTAGTAAAATGAAATCTATATTTGAAAAAATCAACCGGAACAGGAGTGGAATCAATTATGTTATTTTTAGCGAGTGAGCTATCCTTTACTGAACAGTGATGAGATATTGGAAGAAAATTGGTTACAAAAAAGAATTCGACCTTTAGTTGACTTATGATTTGATTTAAGAAAGTTTACACATTCGGTTTTCCATTTCTGTTGCAACATAAAGAGCTCTAGCCATTCCTGAAACAGTTGACAATAAATGTTAGAAATGGAAACGTATGATGAAGACGTTTGACCAAGTATGCAGATATTGAAGGCCTAAGCGTTTTGCTTCGTTTAACATGCAAAAATACGCATCAAAGATTCAGTAGAGCGTACATAAATTCTTGTTTAGTGTTAGATCTTGAATCCTTTTTAGCCGTGTCCACCTGTTTTTCGACTACTACTGTGATACTTATGATTGATATATCTACTCTTAGTCGATAAGCATGGATCAAATGTGGAAATGTTCGAGGTCTACTCCCAATTTTATTCATGACAGATAAAATACTTATAATTGGTAGCAGGCATTGATCTAAAATAGCGGGCAAGTATTTACCACGTCCCTTTAACACTTCAGTGCAATGGAATCGGCGTGACTTCCTCAAATTATCACAAGAGGCGAAAAAAAGCCAATAAAAGAAACTGGCCCGAGTTTGGTCTCAGCCGCAAATTAAAAAAACACTTTACAGTATTCATGTATCTTACCTTTTTGTCATTTTGTTTCATTTGAACAAGCCGCTGTAGATAAATATACATATGTGTATACCTAAAAATACATATGTGTGCATATAAATATATATACGTGAATATATAAATATATATATGTATATGTATAAATATAGATATGTATATAGATATGTATATGTATAAATCAAAAATAGGATTTAAGCTTCTCCTGCTAGAGAGCGCACTCATAGAACATGGAAAACTATGTGAAGAATGTCTCAAAAAGCCTGCAAACTTGATTGGTGCCGAAAACATAGCTTTAAAAAGTATTCTCCACGTATGAAGTCTATTTTTTACTTGGAACTTGTGCATCGAACTAAAATTGCATGCAAATGTGTGGAAATTAGCTAAAGCTATATCTATTTTTAAGCCAAGAAAATCCCCAAATGATGTCAACGTTACTGACCTATTAGTCCATTACGTTTTCTGAACAATCTCTTTGAATTACAATCTCTTTTTTCTATTCTCTTGTAACTGATTTACTACTCTTCCCTCAGGTGTCCAATTTTGCAATCCAATTTTCTATTCTGAATACTTAATATTGTCAGGTTGGCTTATACGCCGATGATATCGCTACATATACATCGCATATAGTTAGTTGTAACGAGTTGCAAAATGCGATTAATATTTATTTATTTATTTATTTATTTATTTATTCTACTTATACAGGAACTCGACTAAAACAAATGACAGTCGAGTTCAAATGACTCATAAAGTAAATCTTAAATTAATTATTATTAAACTTAGTATAAGTATAATAAAACAAATAAGAAAGAAAAAAGGAAAAAAAGAATGTACACAATTAGCACAGAGCCACACCCACAACCAGTACAGGACCAAACTGCAAATGAATCCCTAAGCCATCGCAAACATGCGGAAGCTTGGCTACCGATAATAGTTAACAACAATTCATTTTCGAGTCATAATGACTTTTTAGAGTTAAGAGCTAGTTTAAGTACGACATTGGTAAATCACGTGTATTAAGCAATGTGGCTTTAATGGACTTTAAAGAGTCCGATAATGAGAATAAGTGATAGACGTCATTTAGGTTCTTGCAAACAACTCTGAGCGGGCTAAACAGCTCATAATTATATTTACAATGACTTAGCTTAACCAAGGTAGAGTGCCTAGAGAAGCGGTTAGGAACATTAAAACTTATTTCACCAAGTAATGACGGCGAGTCAATAGCACCATTTATTACTTTGATTACAAAGGAAACGCCTAGAACAAATCTACGTTTCTTAAGAGACGGTAAGGACAACAGAAGCAACCTATTTTCATAGGAGGGAAGAGAGGCAATCGGATCGCAATCCAAATTTCTAAGGGCAAACAGCAAGAATTGCTTTTGAATAGATTCAATTGAATCTACATAGCACCTATATGAAGGTGACCACACAACAGAAGCATAGTCAAGTGTAGGTCTAACCAAACACATGTACATCCTTTTGGTAATATAAGGATCATCAAGCTCTTTGGACCACCTCTTTATAAAACCAAGCGCGGACCTAGCTTTGCTTAACGAGAGCACAACATGCAAGTTAAAACGCAACCTGTGGTCAAAGAGAACGCCTAAATCTGTAATCGAATCGACGTCCTCCAACTTGTGCGAGTCTATAAAATAGTGGGTAATGAATGACTTTCTTCTTGAGAAAGAAAGCTTCTTAGATTTATTTAGGTTTAGTGTCATATAATTCGTTGAGCACCATGCAACCAAATTATTCAGGTCACTTTGAAGCTCATGTGATTGCGATTCAATGGAGAAGGAAGAAAACAGTTTCACATCATCAGCGTACATTAAGATCTGGCTGGATTTAATCATCGAAGGCAAGTCATTAATGGCTAATGGCTAAGTGGCTACCTTGCGGTACGCCTGATGTAACGGGGAATTCATATGAGGTGGTGAAGTTAAACAAAACCCTGAATGACCTATTATGCAGATAAGAGCTTATCCATTTAACTAAATGTGAAGGGAAGCCAGAGGCTTGAAGTTTAAAGATAAGTAAGTTATGATTAACCAAATCAAACGTTTTGCTAAAATCAGTGCTTATGACATCAGTGCGAGAGCCACTAGAAAAAGCCTTGAAAACATGACAAGTAAACTCTAACAGATTGGTGACCGTAGATCTTCCTTTTCGAAAGCCATGTTGGAATGGAGAAATACACGATTTGGCGGCAAAGGCCAGATACTGAGTCACAATTCTCTGGAATAGTTTAGGCAAGACACTCAACTTGGCGATGCCAATATAGTTCTCAACAAGTTGTCTACTCTCACATTTGTGAATAGGAATGATAAAACAACTCTTCCAACACAAAGGGAAAACACCTAAATTCAAAGACTGATTAAAAATCTGAGAGATAACAGCACATAACTCAGCAGGGCAAGATATAAATATACGTGATGGAATTCCATCAGGTCCAGGCGCACAACTGTATTTTAGGGAACTCAACCCTTTCAAAACGTCATCTTCAGAAATGACCAAATTAGGTATGGAAACCAAGTTAGTTATGGGATATGGATAATTTGCTGATACATCGAAACTAGCAGTCGAAAAGTTTCGACGGAAATACTCAGCAAACAGATTTGAGATTTCAAAATCATCCGAAGAATCATAGCCATTAAAAGATACATGCAAGAGGAGCGTAGAAATTTTTCTTTTTGAGTTAACAAATTTAAAAAAGTATTTCGGACTAGCAAATAGAGAGGATTTAATGAACTAAAGGTATCTGCAATAGTAATAGTGGTTGAGGGAGTTAAATATATGCTTTGCCACCGAGTAAGCAAAATAGTCACGAGCAGAGCCACTTTTCGAGTATTTTTTGAATAGCGTGTTTTTTCTATTCTTGTGATATTTAATTGTCTTATTAAACCACGAGGGGCACCTGCTTCGAGGACGGCACTGCTTGATCGGAACAGATGCAGCAATAGCTAGATTTAATGAATTGTAGAGCGATGACGGTAGGCTTTTAATACTTCCGGTTGAGAAATCAAGCCTCAAATGTGACAGATGATATTTCAACAATACAATGTTGATTTTACGAAAATCATAATAATTCCTTGAAAAGTTTGGAGCTGGAATATTAAGGCAAATCAACGAACCATCATACATGTGATGAAAGGAAATGCACAATGCTGGATGATAAGGATCCTCAGGTAAACTAAAAGGTGGACAACGATTTACACTAATCTCAGGAAAATTGGCAAAGCAAAGATCTAGCAGTCTACCATTACAATTAGTGGTGCGGCTATATTGAACTAAATTATGATCAAATAATTAATTAATGAACATAGCAGCTCTATCAGAT